>CAKNYM010043469.1:0-15269 GCA_932195095.1 Andricus curvator
TTTAATTTCATGTTGTGCATTCTTGCTTCCGTTACATGTATACTAAACCTAGTACAGATTTTTCTAACAGTGTAGGGCATGCAGTCGCGCACACAACTATTCAGGTATAAAGGATTTCATTTTCGCATGCCAGGACAGTCCCTTTTCCACCTTAGTGTACCGTGACCGAATTTCATGTCAAGAGGTTTCCAGCGATAGGTGCAGAGCGTGTCATGCACACGCTGAGTACCTAGAACACATACCATCTGGGTGTCCCACTCACGCGGGAATGACGTATCTCTACAGACATAATGCGGACCTAAAACTGCTTTATTCCCATCTTTGTCGCTCTTACGGTGTTGTCCGCAACCCTGCTCTGCCGAATCCTCCGAGAGAGATAGAGTCAATTGTCCAAAACGAGAAGTGCCAACGTTTCTGGAACTTACAGAGTATTCAAATCAGATCCTGGTGAAGAGTAGATTCCAGGCTTTTTCCAATTGGGGTATTTCAGAAATATGTTGTGACACGCTGCTATAAGGTTTAATATTTATGGAGGTTAGAGGTCCAAACAACCGAGCAATATTTCAGCTTAGATCGTATCAAAGTTTGAAATAAGGTAATCATTGTTGAAATGTTTTCAAATCTTTTACCGATTCTAAATAAAAAACCTAGTGACACATTACCACTAGATACAATATTTTCCATATGCACATCGAAACAGAGATCTCGTGTAATTGCAACTCTAAAGTCAAGGACTGCAGAAACTCTATCGAGAACTACCTCTTGTATTGTGTATTGAAAATTAATTAGCTTTCCTCTTTTGCGAGAAGGAGAAATAGTCATAATGCGGCACTTCTCAATATTAATTTAAATTCATCCGATGTGCACAAGTCAACAAATCTATTCCTACACTGAGAAAAATGAATAGTTTGGGCTACTACCTTTTTATTAGTAAAGCATTCATTGGTTCTTACAACTGTTCAGTTAGTAACGCCAACTAAGCAAGTAGTCGGTTTAGGAAGCCGTTTGTAGTACTCGTGACTAGTTTACATTAGTAAAGTTTTAGTAGTCAGAGTTACGAATAAATTAGTCATCTGTACTACTAATTGATTTTTCTGACAAAGTAGGTGGCTTAACTATTTTATTTGCTACCGTGGTTGGTACGACTGAGAATGCGACAAAGGTACCAACATACCTGCGGTAAAACCAGGGAGAACGTTTAGACATGGCCGTCATAACTCGTTGCTCACTTGATGTCTCGTTCATCATTCATTGATGGAAGTATCAGAAGTGTTGCAAAGTTTAGGCTTCAGAGATTATATCGAAGCATTTGGATGTATGTATAAGAAATTGAAAAATCAAACGAATTTTAAGTTTTACTGAAAATCCTAAGCTACAAAGTGCATCTGCAATTACAAAGATCCCAGTGGGCATGGGGACAGTACCATTATTTACTAACTAAAATAGTTGTCCCAACAATTTTATTAGTTGTCCCAATTAATCTTTTTTTTCAGTGTATAATCTTTAAGATACAAACAAGAAGTTATATCACAGATGTAATTGGATAACTTAAGATCATCTTTAATGTATCTTTAACATCTTTATCTTTAACATCTTTAACATCATTAATGGTATATATATCTGCATACAAAAATGATAGCAGTTGAGATAAGCCGAAAGATCGCTTATATAGACAATTAATATAAGTGGTCCAAGGTTAGATCTTTGTGCCACTTCAGAAGTTGGGAAAATTTCTGCAGAAGAGTGTCCACAGTGCTGAACGAATGTATGCCTGGAGGATAAATAAGAATGTAATAGTCGAATGGTATTATGCGGTAGACCAGATATTGGTAACTTACTTCCGCTGTGTTAACATAATATGATGAAGCTATGCTCGGTCTCAGGCTAGCACAGTGGAACGCAGCTACGCTGGCGTAGGTCCGATCGAGCGTGTACAGGCCGAAACCGCGTGACGTACGGCGCGTGCGTCTGATTTCGCAATCGGAAAAAAATTTCTGCTGAATTTTTTGTTTAAATTGGGTTTTTGACAACGCAGCTTCAATTTTAGATCCTGCAAAACGATAATAACGTGAAATCTGATTGTTTGAAGAGAAAGTAAAATAGAAAACTCATGCATTGTCGTTTAATTTTTTTTTATTTTAGCATCATATCTCGAAACAAGCAAGCGACTGATCGGGGCAACAAATTCGGCTTTTTGTTTAATTCAATTCATTTTTCAAGGTCATATTTAATCATTTTAGCACATTTTTTGTCGATTTTCAGTAATAGACCAACCTAGACAACAGGTGCCGACCTTGACAGTGTTTCTTTTTGTTTTTACTGCGTATAACATTTTTATTTTTCACCCAATCAATTTGTGATGCGGCGCAAAAGTGTTCCTTTTTTCCAGAACTTGCCAACGAAGTACTCGGATTGACCAAATTTTCGTTTAATCGGAAGTTATGGGCAAAAGTCAAAAGGGTAGCCAACCCTGACAACATTCTCCTATCTTAGAATTTTAGTAAGGAACAAAATTTGTTACCATACTTGCAAAAATAGCAAGTTTATGAATTATTTTATTTCCTAACAAACAGAAAATAAAATCAATTTTATGTAAAGAAATGAAAACATCCGAAAATTGTTTATATACCTAATTAATTTTTTTTTTCACATTTTTTTCATATTGCTTCCTTGCAGTTTTCTTCAAAGTAAACGATTTCGCTGAATTTGGCACATTTTTTGGTACAAAACATGTGTTACGTTTCGAGAAAAACTCGTTTATAGATGGCGAGTGCTATGAGCGCATGTAATATATTTTTCGTTCAAACATAATATTTACATACTTTTAGTCATTCCCGGGACATAAGTAATATTTCTCGAGAGAGATGATAGTTTGAAAAATGATTTCCCGTCGAAAACCCAAAATCAATATTTTTACCCTTGTTCACGAAAACGCGAATATACTCTAAACTACGATTGACAAAGTTAGTCCCTTGCTTCATAAAGTTTACAAATAAGCAAGTGGCTGATATTATTTAACGATAGAGTTGGTTAGCAGTCCGATTCATTTAATCATCGCTTACAATCTCTTCCATTACTTTAAATTGAATTGAATTTCTCAAATTGGCTCGCATATCTGCAGAGACCGATATTCAGTTTTCGTGAAAAAATGTTTTAAAACTTTATCACTAATTTGGGTCCATATCTGTTGGAATTTCATTTTCCAAAATACGCATCTTCATTATTGAAATAATACTATACCATTAAATATTCTAAAACGTCGCTGGTCAGAAATATCAGGATCTGCAAGTAGTTATTCGATTTTAATGAAACTTTGCGAAATCATAATGTTATATAAGATACATTTAATGCTCAATACTGTAGACAAAAGTATTCGCTTTAATATCATATAGCACAAACAAAATTTTTTTTCTTCATAATTTTGACAAAAAAAGTCAAGAAAATGTTTAATTTTTAGACTGTTCTACATCACGAGATATTGTCATTTTTAGAGGCGCGTGTGTCATCTCTGCGCTGCTCTCCCAGGAAAAAACACCTTTTATATACAAAAATCACGCAACAGATTAATTATTGATTAATTGTGATGTTCCTATTTTAAAAATGGCCGTTAGTTCTAGGTATAAATATAACTATAACTATAACTTCAACTAAAGCAAAATTTGTTATTTAATAACAAAGTTTAAAAATTATATTAAATCTAACTTTTCAGAGATACCATTTCTTTAAAAACTTTCAAAGTAATTTAAACCGGTCATAAATCAATTTAGTAACTAACTCAAAATAATTTTCAGTGTGTTAGAGAAAGAAAAAAATGGTTTATAATGTTATAAACAAATTATTGAACTAAAGTCATTTTTTCATGATTTGTTCGCAATGATTAGCTATTTGAAATCCATTAATTTTGTATTCAATATGACAGATATTAACGTGCGATTATAATTACTTAAAACCAGCTGCTGTTTAACAACTATCTAGCAATATTTTTAAACAAATACACATTTCGACCATTTTTCAATGATTAGGCTTAATTTTGTTTACGGAATCAACTAGAAATGTCTTGCCAAAGATTTTTTGCTGTCATATTTTTCATATTGCGTGAAAATTTTAATTATTCAAACGAATTTCATCCAAATTTTGCACATTTTGACAAATTTTTCATGAATAAGCAATTAGGCATATTTCTTGAGGAATCAATTAAAAACGGCTTGCCATGGACTCCTTGCTGTCATATTTTTAAAATGGTTTAAAATGGTTAATTTTATAAACAACTTTTATCGACGAATGCATATTTTTACTTTTTTCATGAAAAGGCTTCTAATTGATTGCGCAAAAAATTAGGCCTATTCATAAGAAAATGGTCCAAATGCACATTTGTTCAAAAAGAATGTCTAAATAATAAAGAGTTTTTTGAAATTTGAAAAATGTGACATCTTTGGCAAATCATTTTTAGTTGACTCCGCAAAAAATTAGGCCTATATTTATGAAAAAATGGTCTAAATGTGTATTTGTTTACAAAAATTGTTTAAATAATTGCTAAACACCAACTAGTCCTGAGTAGTTATAATCGCACATTAATATATGTCATATTTCATACAAAAGCTATGGATTTGAAATAACTAATCATTACGAATCACGAAAAAATGATTGTCATTTATTAATTTGTTTATAACATTATGAAAAATGTCTTACTCCTACCCACTGGAAATTATTTTGAGTTAGTTATTATACATTGATTCAGGATCAGTCCTAATGAATTTGAGAGTCTTGAAACAAATGGTATCACCGAAAATTTAGACAAGAAAGATTTTGAACTTTGTTATTAAATAACAAATTTTGCTTCAGTTGGAGTGAAATATCCGCAAATGCGCGTTATACCTGGAATGTTAAGAGTCATTTATAAAAAAAACTTTAAGATTAATTAATAATTAACCTGTCGGGCGATGTTTTCCAAAAAGCTGCCTTTTTCCGACGTGGTGACGTGTACGGTCCACTAAAATGACGATATTCCGTAAATCAGAAGTGCCACCAACAATTTTTTTTATTGAAAGTTGAAGTTATAAGGAATTTTTATATTCCGACTAAAAAAATAAAAAGTTGCGATATTGACAGAAAATTGAATTCAACCATTTTTTTGGCATTTTTTTGTTCAAAATATGAAGAAAATTTTTTTTAAATTTGATATGAAAGCGTACGCATTGTCTAAAATATCTTTAGATTTCATGAGAATTAGTCACAGAAATACAGAAATATCAACAATTCAAAAAGATATCATTTCAAAATTCAACATGGCGTAACTCCAGTGATTTTAAAAATTTTGAAAAATTCTTTGGGTACCAAATGTCTCTTATATAACAGTATAATTTCACAACTTTCCATTAAAATCGAACGACCACTTTGGCAGATCCTCATACCTCTGACGTATACTGGCCCGCATATGTTTCATAATTTATATTACAAATTTATGTTTTCTTTTGGACGGGTCTATAGATCTATCACTAACGACAACTTACTAACTCTTGGTGTCAGTTTAAACTATTTCACCTTAGCCTTCTCGAAAAATTCTATCCCTTTAGTTCTGAAACTTTTTCTGCAAGCCAGTTCACTATTATTACGTAGGTGCATGTATGCACAGTACAAGTAATACGCGGACGTTGTTTGTATCCACATAGCATTCGTCAGGAAACTACTTACATTAAGTTTAATTAGAATAGACGTCACACCGTTAGAGCGTATATGAGTCCTTGGATCGTCGTTGACGTAACAGGAAATGCATATTTCATGTATAATATGTAAATAAAGTGCTCGGCACGTCTTACGCCTGCGTGCATGCATACATTTTGCACATTTGTTTAAAGAAAAAAATAGCCACACCAACTGAGCTACGTGACTTTGTCCAAAATTACGCATATCATGCATATCGCCTGCGTCGCACGTGCTGAGTTCGAGTTTGCCTTTTATCTCCATATGTGCAGAAAGTAAACTTTGACTGCCTACACGAGCATAGAGCTTTTGTCTATCTACGCTTCGTGGTACTATTGATGGTGCAGTAAATGTAGGAATGGCTCAGTAATGGTTGCAATAGACCGGAGTTGCAAACGCATTTTCTGTTTCACAAGGATAATACGTAGTAAATTTTCTTCCACAAAAAAGGAAGAAGAATCATTCGAACGAAAAAGCGGGGAAGTTTTCCAATACATATGATAATGCCTTCACTTATATATAGTTATATTATCATATAGAGGCATCTTTCACACATCAAAATTGCACAATATAATACATTCTTATAATTTAAACAGGTTTTATTGGCAAATGAGTGAACTATATCTTAAAAATAAATATATAAAGGGATACAAATTATAGAGAAGAAGTAAGCTGATAAGGGATGGAAAAGATAAGAAACGGATAGAAATTTATAGACCCTTTCCACTTTCACTTTTAATTCGTAATTTCAATGTTTCTATCATGTTTCATGTCCCGAGTGGAAATTGCCCAGCTTAGCCCTTTTCAACTTTTGGTCCTCTCGAAGCCCCACGATAGTGGCCCACTCTGGAAAAGCCTTGCTGGTTTCTCGCAGGGCCCAACAATAGCTGTCCTCTTTGTCCGTCTCAAAAAATATCTGAATATGATTCCCAGTTTGAAAATAAATGGAAAAATTACTTCAAGAGGGATGGTTGGATTGTTATAAAATGTTGCCAAAAACGTTTTATATGCATTTTTTCTACCGTTTTTGTATGTCTGATTTTTTAAATGTTGGTCCCCTACTATTTAACCCTTTGTTCGTCACAAAAAAATTCTCAGCCCCATCACCTGAGTACAAGTTTATCATTAAATATTTAGGAGATCTGTTAGGACCAATTATTGATAACATGTTGACTTCTAACGTTAATTGTTCTAAGGAAACTTCATTAAAAAAATTGTCAATATTATGTTTTTGCTTTAAAACTATTTATGTATTGTAGCTAGTTGCCTGTACAGAAAAGATTATCTTAAATCATCAAAATTTGTCATGCAATATTATTAGTTAATTTTATAAACAAACTATATAAGCAAATGCACAGCGAGTACATTTACAGAGAGATAGACTTTTTTCTAATTGTTTTCAAATTATACCGATACGAATATTCATTGATGAATTATTATTTAAACAAATACACATTAAGCACATCTATAGGAAGGAGATCGTTTTTTTCTTTGAATTATCTTTAAATTATATTAAAAGTTACTGTTACGATAAAAATGAGTCATTTATTTGCTTATTTTGTAAATAAACTATTGATATTGCTCATTTGTTTATATAATTTTATATAGCATTAGTAAATAATATCAGATGACAAAGATTCATCAGTAAACATCACTCTATGAATGTTCTCAAAGTGCATTTGTTTATATGATAATGATGATAAAAATGCATCCGCAAACATCACATTTAATATTACTTGGAGATAACTGAACAAGGAAGCGACCTCATTGTGTCTTTAAATGCGCCCACAGTGCATTTGTTTACATAATTTGTTTATAATATACACAAATAATTTCGCAGAAAAAATGATCTATCTATATCTCCTTATCGATAAAATCAATCATATTCAAAGCAAAAATATACTTTGAAAACGAAAAATCCATAATTTTGAAAATTTGTTAATGCTATTTGTTTATTACAATCTACCATTATAAGTCAACAATTTTTGAAATTCTCATCAATTATCGTGGAAGGTTTTAGATTTTTGTGAATTTGGACCTATCCAGTTTTCATCATTTCTCGACGTTTTGAGACCCCCTGACCCAATAGGACATTACAGACTTGGGCCGATGCTTACAACTGGCGCGAGCGCGCGCTAAGAGCAATGTTCCAACACTTGGCTAGCCAATCCTGGCGTAGTACGGATATTGACACTGGATCTGCACTGTGCCTAATCTAAGTTTCAATATCGGCAGACCAGTATCGACCCAGTATGGATTCTGTGCCGTATTAAACAAAAATCGGCCCTGGTTCTACGGGCTAATGCCAACTTCAAGCCCAATGGCGACACGATAATGGCACAGTCTAGGGCACAGATCTGAATGTAACAAATAGTAAACCAGTGTCTCACGGATATGCGCCGGATCTTGGCAGGGTGTTGGCACGATACTAGCGTAGTACAGTCTACATAACACGGCAAACCATTGTGTCATGATCTTCTGCTGGACCTGGGGGAGTAATGGCACGATACTGGTGTCGTACACATTTTAACAAATGGTGAACTGTTGTCCCAAGGTTTTTGCTGGATCTCGGCGGAGTACTGGCATGATACTGGTGTAGTACACACTATAAGAAACGGCAAACTGTTGGCAAACTATGCCACAAACTATCTAGGAATAATTTTCAATGAGTGAGGGTAATTTAAAGGAAATTGTATCACGTTATAAACAAATTAATGAACAAAAGTTATTTTTGGGATTGGCGATGTTTAGCTCATTCAAATCCAGAGTTTCAGGATAAAATATAAGAAGAATTAATATTTCATTACGATTAGTTTCAAATAGATGCTATATGGCAATTATTTAAACAATTTCTATAAACTAACTCAGAGTTTGGCTATTTTGCAACCTAAAGGCTCAATTTTTATGAGGAATCAACTGAAAATGTCTTTGCCATGACTTTTTGCTATAATACTTTCCAAATTGACAACAACTGTTGAATACTTGAAAAATATTTAGAAATAAATTCCAAATTAGCTATTTTTCAACGAATAAGCTTGATTTTCGTTTACGGAATCGACTAATAATGTCTTTCTGATGAATGTTTTCTATGACACTTTTGTTTTTTATAAAAATAGTTTGAATAATTAATAATTGTTGTTCATTTGGAAAGTATCATAGCAGAGAGTCATTGGAAAGACATTATTAGTCTATCACGCAAACAAAAGTTGAGCAATGAGCATATTTGTTGAAAATAGCCAAACTCTGAATTTCTTTATGAAAAGTGGTTAAATAAATAATAATTCTTGTAAACTTACAAGGTATAAAAGCAAAGAGTTATTGAAAAGACATTCTTAGTTGATTTCGTAAAAGAAATTAATCCTATTGGGTAAAAGATAGCAAAGCTCTGAATTTGTTTAGTAAAGTTGTTTCAATAATTAATATTTCTTATAAATTCTCAAGTTATCATAGCGATGAGTCATCGAAAAAACATTCTAGTTGATTTCATAAAAGAAATTGACCCTATTCGTTGAAAGATGCCCAACCTCTGAATTTGTTTATGAAAATTTTTCAAATAAATAATATTTCTTGTAAATCTTGAATACCTTCACAACAGCATTATTCTAGTTACAGCATATGTAGTCGCAAATGGACAAGACCCTCTTCTTAAGATCGTCAAGAAACACAAAGAAGTGGGCAAAAGAGCGTTTCTGCACAAAGCAGCGGAGGAGGCTGCTGAAACACTTAGCCTTGACATCAATATCAGTGGTGAGCCAAATGCATCAAACATTATCTTTCTCGAGCACTCACTTCTAATGGCGCTAATCAAGAGAACACAGGAGAAAAACTTCTGTGAAAGGCTCCTTGATAAGAGGATGCAAGGCATCTTCCACAGAAATGTGAAGGATCAGTCGATGTCGTGTAAGCTAATATTTACTTTCCTCAAATCACCCAGATTGAAGTCGGGCACGGAGGACCCAACTTTTTTGGCGTGTCCAGACGGTGTAAGCTCAACATCAGCACACCGTCGTCACATTCTAAACCAAGACATACCCGATGATTGCTGCAAAGCGTGTCATGCTCACCCCGAGAACCTAGGGCACATACTATCTAATTACACAGCCACACAAAAAAAAACTTTGTTTCGGATCTGGAGGTCAGACCATGTTTATAATAGGTTTTTGGGGTCGCTGAATCCGAATCCGAGGTCCAAGAACCCCCAGCACGTCAGGGTTCTGACATAACCTCAAAAAACGTCATAAAAAATCTTTTTTCGGGTCTGGAGGACAGACCATGTTTCCTATATGTTTTCGGGGTCACTGAATCCGAATCCGAGGTCCGAAGAACCCCAGCACATGAGGGTTCTGACATAACCTCAAAAAACCTCATAAAAAATCTTTTCGTGGGTCTGGAGGTCAGACCATGTTTCCTATATGTTTTTGGGGTCGCTGAATCCGAATCCGAGGTCCAAAAAACCCCAGCACGTCGGATGAATAAATTTCACGAGTTTCTTTGAAAATCAAAACCCTGACGTGCTTGAGTTTTTTAGACTACGGATTCGGATTCAGCCACCCCAAAAACATATAGTAAACATGGTCTGACCTGCAGACCCACGAAAAGATTTTTTATGAGGTTTTTTGAGGTTACGTCAGAACCCTCACGTGCTGGGGTTCTTCGGACCTCGGATTCGGATTTTCATTGGTCAGACACTGCCGCGGGCGTGACCGTACAGGGACCGTGGTGGAAGGTGACGAAACTGCGCAACTTAAAATAAGTGCGTGTAGGGGGGTTAAACTAAGTGAACTTTAAAAAAAGCGATCTTTAAAATAAACGGAAGTTTACTGTATCAGTATCTTATTTCAACTCCAGTGTTTTCGGGATCTTGTATAGCTCTCACCAAAGAGTCTCTACCTCGTTGGGCTTAGGTGGATGTTTGAAAGAAACAGGATGATCGCTGAAGAGGCGCGATGGGTCAGCGAAAAACTGTTGATTCTCCCTGATCCATTTCTCCCTCTTCTGTATTCTCCTCCTTGCGGTCTACCAGATGTTATATAGCCAATCAGATACTGAACACGGAATGCATTCTGTCTGGCTCACCCAATCTTCTTGTTCAGTTCACGTGAGCGTCGTTTGGTCTTTTGATCCATCATCGGATTTAGCCTTCAATTTGAATTAGCCAAAGCTCTCCCAGCACCATAAACTGAACAATTAATGGTCCAGAGGTCGGACTTCTCCGAGATATCCTCACGAAGGATCTTGGTGCTTATGAGGAACCTGCATGTCGATGTTCCTCCTTATCCTGAAATCGCGATCATCTCTCAGAAGATGCCTGCTTTCCGCGGTTGGTCTTAATGTTGCTTTCTCATCTTCGTCTTCAGCTTGTTCAAGCAGTGGTTGGGGAAGCGTTCCGCGTACATATATATTTTTCAAGAGGTACGCACCTTGATTTCTCAAGGACTGATGCGAAACGTGCTGAAGCTTTGGTTGTTTCTGGCTCCACTGAGTGTGCATACGCGCCATAAAGCCTTCGTGAGCAGGGATAATACTGGCATCGTAGCAGTGTAGCAAGTCATCATTGAGTTGGTTCGTACACTCAATGTGGGGGCTTCGCCAGTTCGCCGTCGTGTTTCCATATAAATTATATTAGCACAGTTTTGAACGGCATCTAAAAATTTTTGATGGTTTAGTGGTGTCATTGTTGTTCCCACGAGCAGCTAGGGAAAGGGTTTGTTCGTCCTTATAAAGCCCCACATGCAAGGATAAGGCTGCATACTCTGCTAGGTCGCCCGGTATCAGAGAGTCACCATTTAACACACTTCACCCAGACGCCATTCAGCTTTCGGCACGGGTCTTACGCCTCCCTTCAGGGTTTGTTCCTTCAGGATCATTCCGGGACAATTTTCCGTGACTGCTTGATAATTTCTGTAACCATATTCAGCAGAAACCCTTGGTACAAGAATCCTCTATCCGCAACCCGAGGACGCGTTGGGTGGCTTTGACATAGGCACTTCGGTTCGATTTCAAAGAAATCGAAACCTATATATATATATATATATATATATATATATACATATAATTTAAAAAAAAAGTTAAACAACCACCGCAGGGTCCCACTAAGAGCAACTGCCATCCAACAAAATGTCAATAGCCCCCAGTAGCAACGCGGTAAATCACACCTATGGCCACGTCTCACAACCGTGAGATGGGTGGTCATAGGCGAAGACAAAATCACAACGACAGGCCGGCGAAACCCTCGTGTGTCTTGAGGACACGAAGCGATCCAAGGATGACAGCTTTCTGCATCCATCTCGCAAGTGCCTTTGCATATTTTTGGCACGCGGGTATGGCTTTACGGTTACGAACCAGTGATAGTTTTGCACCTCCGAGAGCACCTGTCACAAGGACAATTACTTGTACCGAATATTTTGGGTACAGTCGTTGTAGCTCTCTTTTAAGGTCTTGATACCTCTCCTCTTTTTCTTTCTCCTTTGCAGTGATGTTGTATTCGGACGGAGCCGAGAATTCGATCACGAATATAGTTCGTTTCTCGAAGTCTTGGAGAACAATGTCAGGCCTCGAGTGCGCAACGGAGACTGCTGCCCGAAAATCGTAGTTCCAGAAAATTTGGCACTTATCGTTTCGGACAATCGACTCTATCTCCTTTGGAGCGTTCGGCAGGGCAGGGTCGCGGCCAACACCGTAAGAGCGACAAAGATGGTAATAAAGCACTCTTAGGGCCGCATTATGTCTATAGATATACGTCGTTCCCGCGTGGGTCGGACACCCTGATAGTATGTGTTCTAGGTACTCAGCGTGTGCATGACACGCTCTGCACCTATCACTGGGAACTTCTTGACATAAAATGCGCTCACGGTATGCTAAGGTGGAAATGACACCGTCCTGGCATGCAAAAATAAAACCCTCTGTACCTGAATTAAGCCCTGATGATTTGAGGAAAGCAAAAGTTTGCTCCTTCGACAAGGACTGTTTTTCTACATTTCTGTGAAAGTTTCCGTGCATTTTCTTGTCGAGTAGCTCTTGGTAAAAATTTTCAACCTCTGCTTTCTTCACTTTGGTTTTTAGAAGTGAAGCATCTAGATGAAGTAATGCCGTTTCCTCACTTCTGATGTTAAAATTCAGGCCAAGGGTCTCTGCCGCTTGCTCCGCGGCTTTGTAAAGGAACGCTCCTTCGCCAATCATCTCGTGGTTCCTGACCATCTGTAGGAGAGGATCTCTGCCATTCGCAACGATGTAAGCTGTACTTGGAACAATCCGGTTATGAAGACACTGGAGATTCAGAAGTCTGCGTCCACCTTGACGGCGTGAAATATATAATCGCGGATCTGACGAATTGATATGCAAGCTTTTATGCATATGCATGATCTTACGTGTAATGACATCAAGGGCCTTAAGCTCGTTCTTCGTCCATTGAACTACCCCAAACGAGTAGAGTAGAACCGGGACGGCAAGCATGTTAGTCACAGATACCTTGTTCAACGCCGACAGATTGGAAGACCAAATCTGTCGCAGAAGATGCTTGTATCTGCTTTGGAGAGACTCCTTCACCGATGTTACGTCCTGAATGCGGTTTTGAGGCACGCCCAGGTATGTATAGGTCTCTCCAGTATTAAGATGTCTGATAACACTTATATCCACAAGCTCAGGGTCCTTGGGAACGCCAACAATCTTTCCTTTCTTCAGATAAATTTTGGCACACTTGTCCAAGCCAAAGTCCATCCCAATCTCTCCTGTGTAGTTCTTGACAATATTTATAGCAGTTTGAAGTTTGCTTCTACCAGAGGCATAGATCTTCAGGTCATCCATATAAAATACATGAGTGACCTTATGCTCGCGCTGATTAGTGTCACCACAGAGGTATCCAGGAGAATTTCGTAGTGCGAGAGATAGAGGCAAAAGTGTGATGCAAAAAAGCAAAGGGCTCATGGTATCACCTTGAAAGACGCTCCTCTGGAAGGTGACGTTGTTCGTTGTCACACGATAATTTCTAGATGAGATAGTAAATCTAGTTTTCCAAAGAGGCATATGCGGGCCAAATGTTGGTTTGTAAAAGTAAACTTCTTCCACCAAAAGTTCTTGATACAATCTGGTCCAGCAGCGGAAAAGTTCTTCGTGCCTCTAAGTGCTTTTTTCACCTCTTCGGCAGTGATTGATGGACATTCCTCCTCAGATTTTATGAGGTTGTCGCAAAACTCCTTGAAGCGGATGATATTTTCAGTATCTTCTTTCAACTCTAGTGTTTTCGGGATCTTGTACACCTCTCTCCAAAAAGTCTCTACCTCCTTGGGCTTGGGTGGATTTTTGACAGAAACAGGTAGATCGCTGAAGAGGCGCGATGGGTCAGCGAGAAACTGTTGATTCTCGCTGATCCATCTCTCCCTCTTCTGTATTCTCCTCCTTGCGTCAGATAACAGCCATATTTTGTCAACAATATGCTGCTTGATTGTCAGCAGCTTTGAATTGTTTAGTGTGTGATTCAAGATCCTTAGTTCTTGGGTGAACTTTCGAACCCTTTCCGTAAATGGTCTACCAGATGTTATGTAGTCAATCACACATTGAACACGGGACGCATTCTGTCTTGCCCATCCAATCTTCTTGTTCAGTTGATGCAAGCGCCTTTTGGTCTTTTGATCCATCGTTGGTTTCAGCCTTCGACTTGAATCAGCCAAAGTTCTCGCAGCTCCATACACTGAGCAGTTGATGGTCCAGAGGTCGGACTCTTGCGAGATATCTCCACGAAGGAAGGCATCGATTTCAGCCAGATCTTGGGGCTTAGGAGGAACTTGCATGTTAATGTTCCTTCTAGTAATGAAATTGCGATCATCTCTCAGAAGGTGCCTGCTTTCTGCGGTTGGTCTCAATGTCGCTTCCTCATCTTCATCTGCAGCTTGATAAAGCAGCGGTTGGGGAAGCGCTCCGCGTCCATATCCATTTTTCGGGAGGTAGTCGGCTTGATTTCGCAAAGACTGATGCGAAACGTGCTGAAGCTCTGGGTGTTTCTGGCACCACAGAGTGTGCATACGCGTCATAAAGCCTCCGCGAACAGGGGTAATGCTGGCATCGTAGCAGTCTAGCACGTCATCCCTGAGTCGATCCGTCCACTCAATGTGGGCATTTCGCCGGTTCGTCGTCGTGTTTCCATCTAAATTATTTTCAGCACCCCGAACTCTAGGCTGATCGGCATTGTTTGCCGACCCATTGTCAGGTGCTCTGCGCGTTCGATTGTCTTGAACCGCATCTACAACATTTTGGTGTTTTGGTGGTTTCATTGTTGTTTCCACGAGCAGCTACGGAAAGGGTTAGTCCATCCTTGTAGAGCCCCGCGTGCAAGGATAAGGCTGATACTCTGAGAGGTCGCCCGGTATCCCAGAGTCACCGTTTGAGACACCTAACCCAGGTGCCATTCAGCTTTCGGCACGGTTGTTACGCCTCCGCTTAGGAGTTATTCCTTCGGGACCATCCCTGGACAGTTGTCCTAGGCTTTGCCCTTCGGTTCTATTCCAAAGGAATCGAAACCGAAACCGAATATATATATATATATATATATATATATATATATATATATATATATA
>CAKNYM010043469.1:15369-59999 GCA_932195095.1 Andricus curvator
GTGTTCCGAATGTGCATCAACACACATCCTATTTAAATTCTACATTTTTAGCAATGAATAATTTAGGAGGAAAGTGAAAGGGATAGGAAATTGAGGGATCAGAAGATCTCTATGCTGGGACACGGCGTCCCGGAAGGCGATATAAATGGAGCAAAAATGTAGAGAAAAACTGTGAATGTAGCGTTATCCTACATGGAAAACCCAAACAGAATCGACCCCTCAGACCTCCTAATTAGATCGTTGATTCGTTTTACAGTAATTTGAAGTTTTTCAACTACAGTAATTTAATCGAAAAACGACATTTTTATTTCTTTCAAGTTCAAATGCTACCAAGTATTATTTACAATAATGGGATACATGTTTTCGATGTATTTTTTGCCGTAGAAAACGATGGTGTTATTAGTATTACTCTACTAGCCATCTAGAAAGCCTAATTGCGTTTTTGTCGCGAATTTTTTGGAAAAAGCTGTATTTTTAGGTTAATTTTATCAACTAGCGCATTCCAGATGATTTCTAGAATAAAACTAATAACACCACTGTATTCTACGAGAAAAAATACATCAAAAACATGTATCACAATACTGAATATAATTTTTAAGTACCCTTTAAAAGTTTGATAACAAAGTGATTTTTTCGCCAACCGGCCGCACTGGCAGCGTGTAGCGCACAGGCGCAGCATTTTTATTTTCATCAAGTTCAAGTACAACCAAACGTTATTTTCAAAAGTATGACAGATCTTTTCGATGTATTTTTTCTCGTAGAACATGATAGTGTTATTTGTTTCAACGTTGGAATTACCTAAAATGCGCTAGAGGCGAAAAATCATCAAAAACGCGGCTTTTCTTCATACGATACACTACAAAACACGCTTCTAGCGCTTTCTAGTCAATTTTTATAATAAAACCAATAATATTATCGTCTTCTACGAGGAAAAATACACCAAAAACATATAACATACTTTTGAAAATAATGTTTGGTTGCTGTCAGTCCGGCTGATAGTCGCAATTTAATTGAATTTCATAAATAATTAAAAATGAAAATTCGCTACTGTAACTTATCAAGCGTACTTCTACTTTGAATAAATATGTACATGAGTGTGTATGATATGTATATATAGTGTTATATATATATGTGTGTTTTATATATATATATAACATATATGTTATTTATTCAATTATTTGATTATCATAGAAATATATTTTCTGTTTTTGTAAATAATAATTTGTTCATATAATATTGTAAAATGTTTAAAAATATATGCTATTGTTGCATAATAATATGTGTATATCATACCTAATCAATTGAATAAATACTGTGATATTAAATAATTATTGTTTTTTATGTTTCACATATTTCCTTGCTCCTACTCGCTTATGTGTATATACAATTTATATTATTCATACACACTCATGTACATATTTATTCAAAGTAGAAGTACGCTTGATAAGTTACAGTAGTGAATTTTCATTTTTAATTATTTATAAAATTCAATTAAATTGCGACTATCAGCCGGACTGACAGCAACCAAACATTATTTTCAAAAGTATGTTATATGTTTTTGGTGTATTTTTTCTCGTAGAAGACGATAATATTATTGGTTTCATTATAAAAATTGACTAGAAAGCGCTAGAAGCGTGTTTTGTAGTGTATCGTATGAAGAAAAGCCGCGTTTTTTATGATTTTTCGCCTCTAGCGCATTTTAGGTAATTCCAACGTTGAAACAAATAACACTATCATGTTCTACGAGAAAAAATACATCGAAAACATGTGTCATACTTTTGAAAATAACGTTTGGTTGTACTTGAACTTGATGAAAATAAAAATGCTGCGCCTGTGCGCTACACGCTGCCAGTGCGGCCGGTTGGCGAAAAAATCACTTTGTTATCAAACTTTTAAAGGGTACTTAAAAATTATATTCAGTATTGTGATACATGTTTTTGATGTATTTTTTCTCGTAGAATACAGTGGTGCTATTAGTTTTATTCTAGAAATCATGTGGAATGCGCTAGTTGATAAAATTAACCTAAAAATACAGCTTTTTCCAAAAAATTCGCGACAAAAACGCCATTAGCGCTTTCTAGATGACTGGTAGAGTAATACTAATAACACCATCGTTTTCTACGGCAAAAAATTCATCGAAAACATGTATTCCATTATTGTAAATAATACTTGGTAGCATTTGAACTTGAAAGAAATAAAAATGTCGATTTTCGATTAAATTACTGTAGTTGAAAAACTTCAAATTACTGTAAAACGAATAAACGATCTAATTAGGAGGTCTGAGGGGTCGATTCTGTTTGGTTTTTCCATGTAGAATAACGCTACATTCACAGTTTTTCTCTACATTTTTGGTCCATTTATATCGCCTTCCGGGACGCCGTGGGGAGCTTTCCTTTTAGTTTGATTTTCCTCGGGAATAGCTTAAATTGAAGCTCTTGGCATGTACAATTGAGATGAATAATAATATTTGCGTTGTTACATTTTTTTATATCATTGGTTAAAGAATAAGGAAGATAATGAAAAAAGTTGTGTTTTGAGCCCTATGCTGTGAGCTTTTCTTTTAGCCTAATTTTCTTTGTGGGTAACTAAAATTAAAAATCTTGGCACGCAGACTTGAGATAATAAAGAAAATTTACCATGATATACTTTTTTTACATTCCCATCTTAATGAGTCCGTAGTCTGTCTGTAGTCTGTAGGCACGATAACTTTCGAAAAAATGATAACATGCTATTGAGCTTTGGCACACATTCTCAAGGCCTAAAAAAAGGACGAGTTCGTTAGCCAGCCATTTTGAATAAGAATTCAAAAAGTTAGGGCATTTTCAAAATTTGTGAGAACATTTTTTTTTTTTTAAAGTTCTATGTACAGCCATTTGTAATACTAGAAATGTCTAATAAGTTCTCCTTACTACTTTTCTCGGTAAAAAGAAAATTATTAGAGTTATAGCATTTGCAAAATTAAAAAAAACGAAAATGAAAATTTTAAGCCAAACAACGCACGATATGAAAAAAGTCAAGAGAAGAAAAACGTTAATTTGTGGAAGCCATACAAGAATATCAAAATTAAAAAAAAAATTTGACACACGACACAAGCTACGAAAAGAATAGATAAACAAAAGTTCTCCACCTAAAAAAGAGATACAAATTTCTTATTAATCATTTTTTGATAAGACGCGTATTTTTCGTTTTTTTTTTCGTCAAAAATGACATTACAAGTAAACAAATTAAATTTTTGAAAAAAAACACAAGGTACAATAAAATGTTCAATAAAAAAATTCTTTCTAAATTAGATCCGAAAATTTGGTTTCAACGTTTTTGTCTTACGAGACACGTAATGAGAATGTCTTCGTTAAAGGTGAATGAGCTTTAACAAAACAGAATTCACAATTACTAAATTTCAGTTCTCGATGGTTTGACCTTTAATTTTAAAAGCCCTATGCAAAAATGTGGAGCATGTACAACAGGTGCGCCCAGCGCGTGATAAGAATGTGCCCGTGCGGCGGGCAGATTTTTGTTATATATTATTGGTTAAAGAATTCGAATGATAAAAATGAACAGAATTTCACTTATTTGGACCCCTATAATAGAAGCTTTTCTTTTAGTCCGATTTTTTCAGGGATGGCTTAAATCGAAGCTTATGACTTTTTAGTCTTTTGCAAATGCTTCTTTCTCAAATCTGTCACAATCTCAAGCAGTCCAATTCCCTAGTTTGAAATCAGTCTAGGAGGGAGGGGGTTGGGGCCACGAGACTCAAATATTAATTTTACCCTTGAAAAAAATTGGTGGGATGTAAAGTCTATTTTGATGTACACTCGCCAAGACGTCTTCCAAGATACCCATATTCTTCGTGTTTTCTTATACTATGAAATCCCAGGGTGTTCTTTAGGGAGGAACGCGGGGTTTAATTTTGATAAAATATTGTACTGTCATCAGAAATATGTTTTTTATGCAAAGTTATAAGCAGATTGGTTATGTGGAAGTGTGTTGAAATTGGAATACAAGATTCGATCCGTATAATATACTAAACTGAGTCTAAACGTCCGGACAGTCTGTACGTTTATGTACGTTTATAACACGGGTGAGTCTAAACGTACGGACCTGTCAAGGGGAAAGGGGATCCATCAGTTCTAGAAATATCGTAAATCCAAGTTTTCTAATTCCAGGTTCCAGTGTACCTGTTGCAGACGAAAATTCACAACCTGTTTCTTATTATTTCGATTGGCCTTCTGGACAAGTGGGGTTGAGCGTCACCTACCATTTTTAAAGGAAGGGGAGAATTGACCTGAGAACCTAGGGGTCAGTTCTGATGGGAAATTGGAAGTGAAAGGGTGTCTTGATCGAGCATCCACATTGAGATTTGTCTACGTTGAGGCCGGTCCATGTGAGGGGATGTCTTGGTCGAATTTCCGCATCGAGGATTGTCTACACTGAAGACCGTCCATGTGAGATGGCGTCTTGGTTGATGTCTATGTTAAGGTTTGTCTGAGCTGAAGTTCGTCCACGTTAACGTTAAAGACCGTCGACGTTAAGGTCTGTCTACATTCTATCCTATCTACTCTTGGGCTTGTTCATGCTAAACCTTGACTAAATTACAAGCTGTCTACGTTGAGATCTATCTAAATTGAATTGATTCACCAAGATATGCCTACATAAAATTTCATTCAAATTAACAAATAATTTACGGTATATTCGAAACAAAAAAAAAAGTTAAACTAAAAAAGAATTCGATTCCCGACTTGACAGCTTTCTGGTGGTTTGGAAAGTACAAGTCGGAAGACATATACCTCCAGATTCGTGGGGATCGACCCCTGAAGTGTGGGAGGGGTCGTGGTCCAAGCTTCCGCAGCCTACATCTGTTCTAATCGTTACTATAAATTTAAAAAATATTTTACTTCCTAGTTTATTTGCTCGGATGTGACTCAGCCCTCGCTTCCCTTAGTTCGCCACCCTGGGGCATGTGTTCCGAAAGCTTACATCGGTCCCAGCACCTAAATGTCAAAATTGAAATGGAAGATTTGACTTCAACGTGCATACATACATAGCCATATAGCTAGTCAAATAAAAGCTTGTAATGAGGAAAATTTTGTTATTCAGACCTCTATTCTGGGATTTGTTACTGCCCAGACAACGCCGGGTGAAGCTCGTTATGTAATATAAACGAACTATGGCATTATGTACCCAGGAAAATCTGACTTATGAAGTTTTCCATACCATCCATAACGCTAGAAAGCCTTTTCTACTATAAAAAATGTTTACTTAGAAGGTTCAAAGTTGTTTAAAGGTTTGTTTGTATTTGAAAGCTGATTTCATTACGCTTTTAATTATGGAAGACCTTATGGTGTTATGTAAAATTTTATAGAATAACAATTTTGTGCAATAGGCTGTGTCTGAAAGTTAAAAAAGCACAAATTTCATTTTTTGATTCTGATTTTTAAGAAAGAACGCCCGTCGTTTATGAAATAACAAAACAATGTGAAACATGTTTTAATTCCAGAAAATATAGAAAAAAAATTCTGACATACCTCCGCGAATAATAATTTCAACCCAAATGAGTGAGTTGCATACACATTTATTTTGAAACAGTTGTGTGTGAATATCGATTTATCATGCATGCGTAGAAGGCGCGAAGAGCCCGATTTGCACAATGTATGTGAGAAGTTATTCGCGCTTACCCAAACCGTGTGCGAAGTAAATCTGGCCCGACTTCGCACACGGCTGATAGCCAATAAAAAAAAAGCATTCTTATTTGGTTTATTTAGGAAACAAGGGAATAGGCATGTCATTCTAAGTTGTTCAAGGGGGTTTGGTACCACGGAAGAGGGGATAATTCGTCGAGTGAGGCAGTCGCCATATTATGATACTCCATTTCCATGTGACGCAAGATTTGAATTGGAATTTCTGCTTTACATGATTAATTGATGACTAAAGAATTTTCTCCTTCACATATAATCGAACACACATCATAATCCCGTGCAGAAATTTCGCCGTGGCCCCGACCGGGCCCAGACTCGTTCGTATCGGGCCCAGATGTGGAAATCGAGTCAGGGCCAGACTCATCATGAAACACGTAGCCACAGTGGAGCCATGTCTATGGGCCCGATCAAACGCCCGATCTGTCCCCGGTCTGACCCCTATTAATTACCCGAGTCTAGCCACATTATTGACTTTTTTATTAGGAATTAAAATCCTTTAAAATAATTATAACACAACCCAAGTGCGAAGTTAGATACGGCCCAGCACTAGCCCAGTATCGGCAAAAATATTGCCGAAGATCGGCTGCCAATATCGTACCGTTGCTGGAATGATAACTCCGGTATGCACTTGGCGGCCAATTCTGGCTAGTAACGACATGACAAAAAAGGTATTTAAAAAATAAATATTAATTGATTGCGAGTATTTTGACTTTGAATATTAATGGTCCTGTGTAGAGTGAATATTACATTTTTAAATATTATATTACAAATAAAATTTCTAACGCTACGGGGTATCGAACCTACATCTATACCTAAATCTATCACCTAGCAGTCGAGAGTCTTGACCATTGCGCTAAACCTACGAGTTGAAAACCCGACGAAAAAGCCATCGTCATAAGCTACAGCTCAAAAAAGTTAAAACACCAAATTTTAAACTCTCTTTTTCTAATTAAATATTTATTATTATACGACGTTATGTAAATGTAAAATATACGAACTTTTAGCAAGAACATCAATGAAATAATTTTTAAATAAATAATTTAAATCGATTACAATTTTTCTTCGTGTTATATTTCGTTTTTTCGCATTTTAGACTACTTTAAAACTTTCTACAATGACAGAAAATGTAATTTTTTATGATCATTTAAAATTTTTAATGACGGAACTTAGAAATGAGATCGTGAACTGTGACAATTTTTTAATAACAAATTTTTTCAAACTTTCGTGTAAGGTTTGGTTTTAAGGTGTTTTATATTATTTTACAACGTTTAAGATTTACATAAAATGTCATTTTTTCTGAACATTTAAAATTTTAATGACGGAACTTAAAAATTTGATCTTGAACTTTGAAAATTTTTTAATAACAAATTTTTTCAAACTTTCGTGTAAGGTTTGGTTTTAAGGTGTTTTAGACCACTTTACAACGTTTAAGATTGACATAAAATGTAATTTTTTCTGAAAATTTAACATTTTAATGACGGAACTTAGAAATTGAAAATGGTTACTTTGACCTTTGCTTCCGATTACCGTCCCAGTCTTTTGCATTCCAGAAGACGGTGCTCATGTGGGACAGCACTTCCTCTACGGTTGCATTGAATTTATCTTGAACGGAATTTTGCTGATAGCACGATGTTTGCGAACTCGTGGTTAGCTTCTTAATTTTTGCATTTATTATTAATGTGTTCAGAATATATTATACGGTCGAACACTCCCAGCACATTTGAAACACAACAGCACGAAGGAAAACAAAAATTAAGGTTATTTTTGTGGTTATATTACATCTAGCTTATGTGGCTTGAGATGGCGCTGCGAAGCGGTTATATGACGTCACAGTACATAGCCCGGTCTGGTACGAGTCAGGGCCACAGAATTCTTCCTATCGGGACCAGATAGTACACATCGGATCAGGCCCTAGTCGGTAATCGGTAATATATATGGCGATTTCTGCACGGGATCAGTTTAAAAAAAAGTAATTTCACCAAACACCCAAAGTTGAGAAGTAAATGAAAAATATTCTAAATATCTGACACTAGGGATCGTCCATATATTACGTAAGACGTTTTTCTTTTGTTTATATCGTTGTGTCCTTTTCAACTTCACAGCAATTTCATTCTCGTCTTCATTTAAACAAAAGAAAAACGTCTTATGTAATATATGGACGACCCCCTAGGTAATGTAGAATTCCACTTTACAACGAGACATCGCAAGATACAAGAATCTCCCTCTCATAGACCGAACCCCACTATGACATGCCTCGTGCCCCAGTCCCTTGTTTCCTATGTTCATGAGCTGTGCCACAGCTGGTTAGCATTCTTGCACGTTCACATGGATCACGATAGAAGGCTCCTTTTTTTCGTACGAATGTGAGGTGAGATATATAACTCTTGTTTAATGGTACCGCGTACTTGCAACGAAGAAATATTGCCGTAAAGTTAAAATGATTTTGAAAAATGAAACGAATGATAGTGATTGTTGAGGTGATATATTTGTGCCTGAAAAATAAAATAAACCATACCCGATTTGCCTGAATTATTCGATAGAGGTTCTGACGTTCAGTTTCAAAAATTGTATGTGGGATACTTGCGCGTAGGTAATACAAGATGAGTATGAAGATTGCCACCCGAGCGGAACACTTGAATCATCTACTTCGCGCACTTGTCACATAATATAATATTTTGTGAAGATCCAGAACTTTATATGATTTTTCTTCAAATCCCTTTCAAAGTTGGCCTTTTTAAGCTATATTAACAGATTGAAATTTACCGATTTCAGGCTACTAATGACCACACATGCGCACTTCGCGAGCAAGTCGAAAAGGAACTTTACTTCCTCTATGGTGGGCTTGAAGTTGACTGAGAGTGAGCGAAAGAAGGTGTTAGAGAAGTGATGCTACCTAACAGTAAGGTCAAACAATTAACAATACCTGACAGTCACCTAACTTAATTTTTGTTAATTGAAGTGTCAAAATAATAGTTTAAATACATTTATTATAGAACAGGCTGGAAAAAGATATTTTTCGGACGAAAAACAATTCTGACTTGAGGGAATTCCGTCTTCGCTTCGATCAGCGGAAACTTCCCGCTCACTAAAATCGTCTTCATTCCGCCCTTGATACACAATCTTCTATGATACTAACTAGATCTAGTTTTAAAGTGTAAGACTGAGGTTGTGATTTATTTCGATAATAGGAGAATAGTGTTATTTTAATAGAATTTAGGATAAATATCATCCCCTGAACAAACTTTCAAGCATTTCCAGGTTGAGTTCGAAATTGGTTTCAAACTCAATTACTAGAAAATCAACGATTTAGAGATGTAATTGAGCAGGAACATTCCAACTAGAGCCAAGCGTAAAGAAAACTTTCTTCGGAAGTCGTTGTTCCCTTTGTACCCTTTGTCACTCAAGACATTTCCAGATTGAGAAACTTCACTCGTCCTTACTTCCGGTAACTCGTGTGTACTCGTCGAATGGAGAGCCTTTGAACTATACTTTCATTAATTCTATAGTCGCAAAAGTATATATATTTGTTAATGGAAAATCTTTGCGTCAAAAATATTAAACCTGATTTAAGTTTTCAATGGAATTTTAGTTGAAATAAAGTTTTAACTCTTGTACGTTATATGACAAAAACTTGTTTTATATTTGGGTCATGAAAAAATCATTTTCGCTCCATCGTTATCACTATCTTTGTTAACTCACAATTTTTAAGAGCTTAGTAAAAATGCCTAAACAACAAAATGTATATTTATTGAATATTTAGTTCTCCTAAATTATCTTATATTCAATCATCAAATAATTATATTGTTACCCTAATAGCACAAAACGTTCCCGGAACATTCGGCGGGAACTTTTGGAACGTTCCAGCGGAAACTTTCAGAACGTTTCCGGAATTTGTGAAATGTCCGCCGCTTTGGAACGTTCCAAACATAAGTTACCGTTATTGTTATTATTATCAATAAATATCGCGTAAACCGTAAGTGATAGGTCAAATTTGATGTCAGTTTACGATATGTATATCATATTATAGTATAGTATATACGGTACTCAACACTCAAAAATGACATCCATTTTCGCCTATCTCTTACAGTTTACGAGATAATTGTTGTTAAAAATAGCAATAGCGGAAGGTTTCCCTCAGGTTCGAGTGAAACGTTTCCAACCGGCTGACATTTTATACGTTCCGGGAACGTTCCTGGAACCTTGTAGGCGCTTAGCGCCTACAAGGAAGGGTTTCGTAGCCTATTAAGATATTAATTTAAGTCATAACCAAGGGGTAAACCACTTTAAAAGCAGCGAGACAACGTTCAGCCTTATGTGTCCGTTGTGCTCTGATTTTTCGATATCGGTGACGCTAAAGTAACTAAAATAAGGAATCTGTATAATGAGATTGTTAGAATAACATGAACGCAATAGGCGATCGTTATTCGTCACGACGGAGTTATTCTACATTTCTTGTAAGCTAGCGATAAGCTCGTCTTCGCTGGAGCCGTCCCTTACATGTTCGTTGATACCTCGATTGTGGCGCTAATCGAATCTTTCTTACTCCGTATGCCCATGTTATACACAAACGGTTTATTTTGGTGTTTCCAGTGTATTCAAGTCATTATTATTTTCAAAAATTTTTGTGTGGCTGTGAAGACTTTTTGAGGTTATGTCCAAAACCTGACAGGATGGGTAAAATGGACTTCAGATTCGGTTTCAGCGACCCCAAAAACATATAATAAACATGGTCTGACCCCCAGAACAGAATTTTTTGTGTGTAGCTGTTTATTGACGATTAAAAGCAAAAAAATAATCAATCAATGAACAATAATCATTGCTTTTTGATAAATTATGATTATTAGGAGAAACTGACTTTTGGAAAATTCGATTGCAGAATGTTATGTATAATATTCGATGATAGTTTTATTCAGGCTTCATCAATTTTTTGATTTATAAGTTAATTTGCTAGAGGGAATTGGATCTTGAGGGAGGTGTTTTTTCTCAATATAGTTGTTCGAGTCGAATGAATTGAGTTGTATTAAATTTTCTGTCTTACAAATAACTTGTATTGTCAATTTACTAAATTTTTGGAATTTCTCATCAAATCTATGTCCAATTTTTAAATGTTTTATTTTAACCGTTTTTGAATCGACTTCTCTGGAACTTTTAATTTTAAAGAATTTTTTTTTGAGGAAAATTATTTTCTGCAATTTTTTTTATTTCATTAAATAAAAATTAATTTCGAAAAGCAACGAATTCAAAAATTTTCATAAACGACTTTCTGGAAGATTTGAAGAATTTTAAATATATATTAGTATGGAACTTAGTATTTTTATTCTCAGGAACTATAACCTAGAGAAATCATTTCAATTGTTTCATGAATTTATTCCAAATCATAAGTTAAGCAGCGTTGGACGCGGTTAGTACTTGGAGGGGTGACCATTCAAGAATACTGACATGAGTGCTGTTGGCACATCGTGGGTGTGGTGAGCCCACACTTGTAGTTATTTATAACTACAAGAAAAACCTAGAAACACTACCCGAATCGGGTAGTGTCACGCCTACCCTGAAAGGGAAATGGTTTAATGGTATATATAAAATATAATATAAGGAACGTTTTCTCCTCGGTTTTCACACAATAAGAAAATGTATTTTTATTGAATAAAACATGAAGTAAACTAAAAAAGGTACATAGCACGTTGTTTAATTTAAGTACAAAATTACACTCTCTGTACAACTAAAAAAACAATAGATCAGAATTGACTTCTCGATATGAATACACTGGTCCGACGTGTTCCGAGTTAAGCCGACTCGTCACGAAGAGTAAGACTCGGAGAAATCAACATGCTGTAGTAAGCGATCGAATGCTATTGACGCTTATCCCATCGTTATTTCTCTTAGCGGCGCGTAGCGTATGGCTATACTTGTGATTTTTTTTCTTAGCCGTTGATTTTGAGCGATTTTATTCGTATCCGAATGATTTCATTTAATGCAATAAAAAGCTTATGTTATACACAAGAACAAAATTCTATCGAAAATTACACTGCGTTAAGTAGAATAAAACTACGCTTATTTTAACACCATCTACAGATTTTTTATTTTAAAAAATCATGATTTTACAGACGTTTACCCCTCGGTCATAACAGAATCTCAAAACAAAATATTTATTAATTTTCTAACCAAAATTTTTTTGAAAACAAAATTTGTTGAAAAAAAATTGATTAAACAAATTTTTGAAAATTTTTTTAGCGCTTATGCCCTTTCGTACGACGGAGGGACTGAAAAAGTTGCGCTCTCACAAAAATGTCATGCCTACCGATATCACCTTAAGCATGATCTTTTTACACATCTGTACCAAATCAGTAATTCCACTTCAGAAATAACCCATTGGTAGGACATACTTTAAACCCAGATTGAAATATATGCTGTAAAATCCGACTTACTATGCTACTTTACCATTACTTATTATTTACTTAATCCCAATTATATTATTTTGATAGATTATTTCCTTCACTGTTTGTTTCTTCTTCAATACAGCCTCTGCGATTCTAGACTACCAGCATTATATTTTATTTTATCTTATTTTATTTATCCTTTACAAATCTTTATTAATTGTACCATCCATTCAACATTCATCGATCAGTGCTTGTAATTATATATATTATTATGTATACCCTGTTCCTTAGCGGGGTTATTAGCCCTAGGGATTTTCTGGAAATAAACACAAATACTTTTTCTAACAAGTCGATGTGAGGAATTTATAGAAGATTCCGAAAATACAACAACAAAATTTTTTTTCATTCTGAGGGTCAAGCTGTTATGAACGCTAGCCCTTCAGTTAATATGCTAAATTTAATCTATCCTGATATTAGTGAACTTATGTAATAACATCTTCTCAGACATAAAGTAGATGACAAAGATAAATCACAGAAGAATTGAACTATTTACCGTATTCCGTGATCTTAATTTAAAGAAATTGTTTCTGCCCTGACAGAATATTTAATGCGCCTGTATAAGAGCGCTTCCATGATAATATAAATTTGTTGGCTGGGTTACAACATTCAAATGCTATTTCCGACTAAATTGAATTGCATTTACTTATTTTTGTGAATAATTTTGTTTTAGCAAAGTGTTATAGAATTTGCTTCAATTAATAAAGTTTACATATACATTTTCAGATCACACATTAGAAATATGACAATCCAGTAATGATGCTAAATATATATAATTGTTTATCAATAGTTTCGTTTAGTTGTTTTCAGTAAAAGCAAAGTGGAAGTGAAATTAGAAAGTTATGTAATGGACTCAAATTTTAATTTGGCCTGTTCAACATTAAGAAATTTCCAATTTGAAATACATAAAATTTGAATACATTCCAAATGGCAGCTTACAAAATTGAATATATGTAACTTTAAGAGCTGGAAATATATTAAGATTAAATTGATGTGTTAGAAAGGCAACAATTAGAAATTAAAGATGCAAATTCTGAAGCAATCCAAAATTTAAATAATTTAAATTATGTTCTGTTAGAACATATTATATTTTATTTAAATTGAATCGATGATAGTCATCTTGTATTGTATTGCATATATCATAAATAACATAATAGACCTTTCACCTCGACTTGTATATGAATTTGAAATACAACAATTATATAGATATATAATTCAAACCTTTCAATATGTTAGCAATGTAGCAACACGGTGATCATTCTGGATCGCCGCATGACAAACGAGCTCTAAAACTTTGCAAGCTCGCTCACGTGGAATATGCAATTAATGAAATTCTTGTGGCGAATGAAAGGGGAGAGATCGAGAGCTATATATATATATATATATATATATGATTGAATACTGGGGACGAATACAAATCGTAAAATAAAATGACATGGTGACGATAGTGCTAGGTGAAGGCTATAGAGGAGAGGAAAATAAAGTAGGGAGAGAAATATGCAGCCTTGTGGTTGTGGTATTTCGACTCTGTTATTCTTTTTGGGAACGATATTGCAGGAAGGAGTGAACCTAGTCTGTACCACTCTGACACTGAATGTTGAACAGGAACAGGTACATGCATGAAACTCCTACTAATTATCAAAGTTCGACATCGTGTACTCAGTTCTCCCTTTCCCACCTTGATGTGTATTTCCACACTCGACCTCACCTTGCTTCAAGCCTGCTTTAGTTCGTTACAGGGCTGGCTCCAGGCGTCGTAGAATTAGGAGGTTCATCTTAGCTTAATATCGGAGAAGACAGCCATTATCTCTTGTCATCTCCTCTTACTTGTGTCAAAGCACGTTTATGATTAGAACTAATATTACGCTACATATATCTAAGAGCTGAGCGATTGTCAAATACATTTGTGATTATTCAACAAATTTGAGACCTACGAGGCCACAAAATGCTATGTTAACAGTAGACTAAGATAAAACTATACGAAAATAATTTTTTATATGATTCTGTGCAAGAATAAGGAAACCTGGCGTTATATTATATGTACGTTATTATATTATAATATATATTATAAGTCACTATTCAAAATACACATAAACTATTTAGCAAGAAAAAACATAATAATGAAGGGAAAAGGTCTACTAGGGACGTGCAGCAAATGCAGCGCCTATCACATATATCAATCGATAACAAGAAAAATATAATCGATAATTTGATGGTAAAATATGTAACGCTTAGAGCAATATCTCAGCTTTGCTTTATTTGCAGTAAGAATTGGATCTAAGAAAGCTAAATCACTTAATTTGAGTAAAAAGAAGAATCTATATTCATGTGCAGCAATTTTTACAAATTTACAGGTTATGCTTCGTGTCTAATGAGAAATCACAGCTATGGAGATAGAATTTGCAGCACTTCCAGCATTTTAGCATAAAATGGCTTCATGTTCCGTCTTACCCGCTTCTGTATATTATAGAAACAAAGACGTTTTTATACAGATGGCAACTAACTTCACCTATTTGTGACACATGTGTATCCTTCGGAAAAGTCGAAAGATCGATTTTACAACAGTTTTACTACATATTAACTGTAATATGGAAGAAGATACATTAGAAAATTCGTTAAAAGTGGCCTAAAGAAGAAAAGCGCCCGAATCAAACTTTTATTCATAAAAATGATAAAGTTCGCTCAATTAAACAAATTTATTCACCATTTGCCACGCTATTCCTAAATACATATACTGAACCTTATCTAGCCTAACCTAACCAATTAACGTTTTTTACTCATTAGCATTGATCTTCAGGTCATCCATATCAAATACGCGAGTGACCTTATGCTCGCGATGATTAGTGTCGTCGCAGAGGTACCCAGGAGAATCACGTAGTGTGATAGATAGTTTGCAGAAGTGTGACGAAAAAGAGTAGAGGGCTCATGGTCTCTCGCTTAAAGTCGGCCCTGACGCTGTTCGTTGGCACACGATATTTTCCAGATGATATAGTGAATCTAGTTTTCCAAAGCAGCATTAATCTCTCTATACATCTCACTATGTGTGGATGAACGTTCAAGGTCAGGCCCATACGACTGTGTGTAAAAGAAATGGCGGAATTCAGCGCCACCTACCACCGTTTTAGTAACTAAGACTCTGTGAGCATGTATGAGTGCGCATGTATGTATACATTGATGGCTTGAGTGTGTTGAATTAAATTTTTAAGTCAAGATCAATGAAATAATTAATGCAAAATCCAGGAAATACTAAACAGAAAATATATAAAAATGATTACAAATCTATTTTTCGTACTTTCTGTGTGTTACTTCCAGAATTTCTCATCAATTCTTCAATTTATTTTCGATTAGAAATTTTATTCACGCTTTCAAGAAGCAATTCGACCTTTTTCCCTGGGAAACTGGTGACGCATAGATTTTTGACCAGGCACTTGTCTTCTTTTACAACCGTGCACAACACATTCCTTGCGATCAATTGCTGACATTTTATTTATTCTTATAATAATCAGATACAAATAACACGACTAAAACGCAAGCCATAACAAAACATAACCTCACTTTAATGTCACTTTTATGACTGCGCAATCCTCTTAACTCTCCACGTCCCTCATCAGCAAACAATTTGCGCCACCTACCACCACTTTCTGAACTAACCTGCACCCCGATGTGCCCCCCTCAAGTCCACTCTTCGGCCATTTCTATTACACACAGTCGTATAGGCCTGTTCAAGGTTTCCAACAGACAAAAGATAATTCTTTAAGAGGTTGTATCAAAAGCTTTCCAGTGGTCAATCCAGGCCATCGACAGGCAGCACTGGTGAAATGCTGCGTCTTTCCAGACGCAACTGTCAATAACCAGGTTCTACCGACAGCCTACACTCAATACACAGGTCTAATTCTCCGAACTGTCCTGTCCTTCAGGATAGCTATGGAGATTGTATAAAACATGTTCAGACAAGTTGTTGGCCTATAGTTTTTTGGGTTTGACAAGTCGCCTATCTTCGGTATCTGTACAAGCGTCCTAACGCAAGTCACTGCCGAATGGGCGTCTCCAACTTTAAATATGAGGTGAAAAATTCAAGAACTTCCCATCGATAGAGCGTGTCATGCACACGCTAAGTATATAAAGCATATACCATCTGGGTGTCCCACTCACGCGGGAATGACGTATCTGTACAGACATAATGCGACCCTAAAAGTAATTCACTGCCATCTTTGTCGCTCTTACGGTGTTGGCCACGACCTTGCCTTCCTGAACGCTCCGAGGGAGATAGAGTCAATTGTCCAAAACTGGAAGTGCGATGTTTACTGGAAATATGATTTTCGGACAGCAGTCTCCATTGTATACTCGAGGCCTGACATCGTTTTCCAGGTCTTCAAGAAACGAACTATATTCGTGATCAAATTCTCTGTTCCATCTGGCTACAATATCACTGTCAAGCAGAAGGAAAACGAGGAGAGGTATCGCGAACTTAAAAGAAAACTACCACAATGGTTCCTGGAATATTTGGTTGAAATGTATGTCCTTGTGATCGGTGCTCTCAGAGGTAAAAAGATATCACTAATTCGTTACCTCAAAGCCAATTTCGCGTGCAAAAAACATGCCGAGGCACCTGGTAGTTTCCTCCGACCTCGTATCGAGTCTCTCATGGTTAGTTTTAGTTTCCCCTGAATCAATTTAAATTCAATTCTTCTCGTGTCCCGACATTCACGATTTGGGTTCAGAGTAACAAATGAATGGCGCCTGCTTTCTTCGTCTCGTGCGAGAATTCGGACGCAGTGCGTATGAATAGTCAGAGAAGCGCTGTTTCGTTTAACATAGGACTCCGGCAGATGCCGCCACACTGCGGTTACTAAAACCTTTACTCTATGGTTACGCGATCCACTTACAGCTGCAGTTATGCGATGTTTTTGTTGACGCCTATGAACCTACAGCTCCACCGCAGCGTCGAACTCCTAGTTCTCTGACATTCTTGAACGAAAGGGAATCTCATTATAACGTATGTTCCACGAACCTCTTCTTCTCCCCAGTGTTGAAATCGAGTTGGCTTTGCAAGACCAACTACGTGAAAATAATGTTCTGCCTGCAAGTCCGATTAACCTGCGTGGGTGGGTTGCCACCTTTCTATCATTTAAGGTAGTTTATAAAAATGAAAATAAAGTAGGATGCACCGAATTAATTCAAGGATCATTATAATTTAACATAACTCTGTTGTCTGGCAAATATAATTATTATTCTCCCAGGAACTTAACCTCCAAAGTGGTGGTGAATCAAACGATTTATATTTCATCAAAATTATTATTATTAAGGTAAAGTTCATTACTTGAAATTAGATCAAACAAAGTAACGTTTAGCAATTGGAATCTTAATTAAGTATGAGTCGTACACACATATATAGTTTCGACTAAATACTACGACTGTTTGCAGACAGCCAAATTGTTGAGGCTTCATTGCTCTAAAATCATTTTTGCAGCTAATTTTTAAGATAATTATTTATAATTCAATTATTTTGTGCGGGGTAATCAGTTACCCCGTCACAATATATAGATTTTTATTTATTTTTCTATTGTAGAAGGAGGGGAAATTTTTCATTAGACATATATCTTATGGCTATATAGTGACGGATTCTCATCGAATAAAGCCGCTCTCTCCTTTTGCCTACCTAAGTCTGCGGAAACCGCTTTCGCATTACTCCAGAAATTCAAGTAACGGGCCAGTGTGCCCAATAGAGTGTATCGAAAATCCAGTTTTTCATTTTTTGGATTATTGGGGGTGCGGAAAAGTTGTGAAACCATGCCAAATGAAAGTACAAGAAGTTTCAGTCCGATCGGATAATATTCACAATCCCCGCAGCGCCCTTGAAATTTTGAAATTTTCATGAAAACATGCAAATTTGCTCGTAGCTTTGCACGGCGACCCGAATGTCAGTATGGTAATATTTGAGCTCGAGGGGTCATAAAATGTGTCTCGACATACCATGAAAGCGATTGGTCGAACAGGGATTTTCATTTAGGCCCCGAAAACCAGGTAGAAAAATGGTGGAAAATGTGCAATTTTAGTGAATTGTAGCAAATACGGCATATACCTAGGTAAGCGCCGCAACGCGTCAGGGACTAAGAAATAGTGCGGTGGAGGTGGGGTGGGGGGTTAGGGACCCCCGACCCAACCAGCCGTCCCGTTCCTACACTAGCTTCGTTGTTTTGACTGGCGCGTGCGTCTCATCTCGACTCGTTTTGACTTATTCCTACTTGTCTCGCTTCATCGTTGATTCTCAACACACTATTCTATTTCTTCTAGACTTGGTTGAAGGTTTTCCTTAGTCTGTGGATCCTGGCCAGCTTCATGCCACCCACACGATCTTCTTTTACCTGCCCTAAACTTGGCACTCCACCGAGTTTGCCGGAGAGTCAACTGCCGACGTTGAAGGATGTCCTTCTGGCCTGTTTTGACGAAAAGTGCAATAACACGCATGTGAAAGATCTTTCTTCTAAATCCCCTTCCCTGGCCGTAGCTAAGGTTGTTGCGACTCAGGTTTTGGCCCTGTTTGAAAAAGCATCAATACCTGCTAGGGGCCAAAAAATAATCACTGATAGAATTGTTTCTTTTCATAAAGAACAATAGAACCTCCTCAAGTCATACCAGAATAAGTCTAGAAAAGACAGTAGCCGTTTAAAAGGGGCCGTTAAAAAATTTGTTGAAAAGTCTAATGTACTTTTCGTAGTGGCTTTTTGTAAATGCCCTATCGACCCAGCTAATACGGAGGGACGTATCTGCCACTGTTTTGATAGATAGATAATAATATAATAATATTATATATATAATATATGTATAAATATATATGATATATAATAATATAATATATATATATATATAATATATCTATACCTATAGATATCTAAGTCAAAGGAAGTTCCGGCAATTGAGAAATTCTTACTCTTAGACCAAAGGACCTCGCGACAGATGGTTATAGGCCAAGTCGATAAGAAAGTAACTGGAGTCCTTAGAAGAAGGGAGTCTAGAAAGTCCGCGGTGCTGCAACAAAAATCGGCAGATTTTGGTGCTGCTGGTCCATCCACCGCCCCTGAAATACAGATAGAAAGTGAAACAGACTCTGGTTCGGAAGAGGAGTTCAAAATCAGAATTAAAGGTAATAACCCAGGAACTTCACCAAATAGATCTGCATTGATTAATACTGCTCTTGTAAGTGATAGGTATGGCTTGAGCTTCAGGCAAACAGCTGCCATAGCCTCAGCGGTTTTTACAGATGTTGGTATTATCAGTAGCACAGATAAGTCCTTTGTGATAGATAAATCCAAAATTCAAAGAGTGAAAACAGTAGTTCGTGATAGTCATGTGTCCCCTGCTGATGTCTTCACCGACAACCCACCTCGCGGTCTTAACTTTGACACCCGTAAGGATAAAACTAGTGTACAAGTAAAAGAAGGGGCAAAATACTACCGGCGCATTCACACCGAGGAACTCATTTCACTTGTGCAAGAGCCAGGCTTGTGTTATATTGACCACGTTACTCCAGCATCGGGCACAGCAATTGAGATCTCAAAATGCATCCTCAACTTTTTAGATGAAAATGATGCCAGACAACTTCTTGTTAATGTTGGTTGCGATGGAACTAACGTGAACACCGGACACAAGGGTGGTGTAATTCGTTTGTTGGACAAGGAACTAAAACATCCATTACAGTGGATTGTTTGTCTCCTCCATTTTAATGAGTTGCCTCTGAGACACCTTATGCAGTCTCTTGATGGTACCACCAGTGGTCCTAACACTGTTTTTGGTACAATAGGCAAACAGCTAGAGAAATGTGAAATTCTCCCTGTATGCAGCTTCAAAAAATTGGATGTGGATTTGCTGGATGTATATGTTGCAGAGCTGAGTAAGGATCAGAAGTACCTGTCTGCCATTTCCATCGCCATTCAATCAGGAGTGTGTTCTGAGGACCTATCGAGGCAAGACCTCGGTCCACTTGCACACTCAAGGTGGCTAACCGCAGCCAACAGGATACTTGGTCTTTACGTAGCAACAGCCAGGCCATCCGCTAATCTGAAAGCTTTAGTTAGTTTTGTCTTGAAAGTTTAAAGGCGGGGGCGGAGACACAGAACCACGAATTTTCCGTGTTCCTGTAGTAAATTTTCAAGCAACACAGTACACGGAAATGGTAAATTGGCCTAAAGATGAACTATTTGAACCCCCAATTCAGAGTCGAAGAGCAGACGAAGCAATTTAGTCGTGTGTTGAAGACTGTTCTAAGGTCATGGCTTTGGTCGGAGACTTTCCTTATCACACACAGGCGGTGGAAAGAATGGCAAAACTTGTCACCTAAGCCGCAAAAAGCGTGTATGGTGCAGAAGTACGTGACTGGTACATTAAGTCCACACTTACGTCAAGAAAAATTATGACCAAGTTCAATACAAAGAAAGATATTGTCGCCGCATCAAGCGCGGACTCGGAATCTGACTCTTCGGAGTGAAAGAGTCCTCCCATTTATGGTTGGTTGAGATGGGAGAGGGCGGAACCCGACGTGCAGCCACCTTCTCGTGGTGGGTTCTGAGCCGTGTTTACCCTCCGGAAAACGGGGTAAAGCTGCACACCCGGGTTGAGGGGTCCCTAACCCCCCACCCTACCTCCACCGCACTATTTCTTAGTCCCTAACTCGTTGTGGCGCTTACCTAGGTATATGCCGTATTTGCTACAATTCACTAAAATTGCACATTTTCCACCATTTTTCTACCTGGTTTTCGGGGCTTAAATGAAAATCCCGGTTTGACCAATCGCTATCATGGTATGTCGAGACACACTTTATGACCCCTCGAGCTCAAATATTACCATACCGACCTTCGGGTCGCCGTGCAAAGCTACGAGCAAATTTGCATGTTTTCATGAAAATTTTAAAATTTCAAGGGCGCTGCGGGGATAATAAATATTATCCGACCGAACCGAAACTGTTTGTACTTTCATTTGGCATGGTTTCACAACTTTTCCGCACCCCCCATTATCCAAAACATGAAAAACTGGATTTTCGATACACTCTAGTGCCCAATCCATTTCTCCACCATGTAGATGTTCTCCGTATTTTGAGCTCACCACTCACCCACTTCCAGCAACCGGTGTTAGGTGTTGAGTTTATTCTTTGTCAGTGGCACCACGCCGTGGTGCCAGGATTTAACAGACTGACGCCTTGTGCTCCTCCTGACCGCAACTTCAGCAACTTTTGTGCCGGTCTTCTCTAGTGAAATCTCGAGCTACGTGGCCGTACTCGTGGCAGCAGTAGCATAGGGTTTCAGCAGTTAACGTTTTCATCCGGCAATTTACCTGTCCCACCTTTATTCTGTCCGCTTTTTCTAGTTTTGCGTCGGACTCATCGTGTAGTTCCATGAAGACCTTAATACACCCCCTGATGCTCTTCTTGGTGAGGTTTATCTTTGGGGAGCTAAAATACATAAATTTTGTATTAATTTATTGTTGATTTTTTATTATAGGGGGAAGAAATCTTACATAAGACACCCAGCTTATGGCCGCTGCTCATGGACCCACTTTGTGTTGAGCGGCGAAATTTCCTTTCCTGAGTCTGCTTGGCCTTCATCTTTCTGGAAGCCCTCTTTAAGGTTTTCTTTTAGTTGTGAGAGGTTTGCGGGGAGTCTTTTTTCCTGGCACAGAGGCGCCATGTGGCCCACCGGATCACATCTGCACCAATAGCCACTGCGTTCCTCTCCCATGCACTCTCGAGCAGTATGACCAAGATCGTGGCAACGATAACACCGGGTTTTGGCAAGATGCGCTTTCACCCAGCAGTTCACCCACCCGTCCCTGATTATGGCTGCTATCGCTAGTTTTGTGGCCTCTTATTGGGTTAATCCTCGGAGACAGGCCAAGGTGCCCTCACAGGATAGCCTTCTGAGCTTCATCAATCTCTGCGACCTCGGTAGTCTCCACAAGGTGGCAGATCGCTGGTTTGGATATTGGGACAAGATGTCGTACACGACATTTATCACCAAGAGAACCTGCAATAGCAGTTCCGAATCACTTTGTATCCTCCATTTCGGGCTTTGAGCTCAATGAGCACATTGCCGGTCTGTGTCTGCCTGATCTCTTCCCAAGGAACTTACCTCTTCCTTGGCCTCTTCGGTCTACAGGGTTCTTGCGCAGGGAGATAGTTCTTTGTCTAACATAAGCCATTTTCCTTCTCTTTCTGTCCACCGGTTTTTGGCGACTTTTTCTTCCTTTTTGAGTTCTCTGTCCATTCACCCTCGACCTGAGTCTTGGACTTCTTGGGGGTTGACCTTGCCTTAGATTTACCCTCGGAGCCCTCGGAGCTAGAATGATAGATACATTTATTTTTGTCGCCGCAGGAGGGAAAATCTTACCAAATATACCCGGCTCCTGTTCGAGTATTATGAGAGTGTTACGGACGACTGAAACTATGTTCGCGATTAGACCCTTAATCCTACACCGCGCCGGTGAGATTATTATACACGTATGGTGTAATTATTGGTTAGTCGATGTCAGGTGAATCCTTTCTTATCTATACTGTCCTAGGTTAAAGTGTCACCGACACACGAGCATACTCGTAGTCTTACGTGGCATGTTGCAAACGCACAATCAGTAGTCTGTGGGCAACTGGCCTCGACACACGAGAAACTTATCTTTTTTATTTTCGGGCGATTCATGTGAGTTAATTGTCTTTTATTTCCTACTCTTAGGTTTAGTTAGGACTTATAATGCCAGCATTGACAAACCCGAAGTTTTTTTCTTCTTTTTTGAGCCACACTTCTCGTTGCAGTGTCTGAAATTCAATATGAAAATATCAGATCAGCGCCGAAAGGACCGGACGTCGAGGCTATGTACCTTCACTTAAGCTGCTTAGAGCAACATCCCGCTTCGGCTTGTGCATACAAAAAAAATTGTACGACGAGTGTTCAGGGTAGCATCACTCGATACTTTATGAGTCTTCTCAACTAATATCTTCTGCAGTGCATAACGTGATAGCAACGCCTACTTTCGACGGCAATGTCCTATTTACTGCACACATGACGGAACCGCATCCAGGCAAAATATCGAGGAAGATACTTTGGAAAGATTTGCTCTACGCACGTCGACCCGTGCTCAGCTATCCTACCCTGGGGACGTGCATATAAGGCACACCTTTGTACAGACATCTGTCACTGTCACATCAAGAATCAGTTTGGACATAATTGTGAAGACTAACGCTGTGATTGTCTGACAAGCCACCACCTAGCTGCTAAGAGTCAAGTAAATATATATGTAATTATCTGTATTTTACAATCCAGAAAGCATGAACTGCCTCTCTCTTACAATAAACACCTTATACAGTTTTTCATGCACAAGAAAAAAATTAATTTTCTAAATTACGTTGACGTATATGTTTTATTGCAAATTCTCTAATTTTACAAGATTCTTCCTTTAAAAATATTGCAACAAATAATATTAAGCCTTTCCGTTTGTCTTCCAGTAATTCCAACAGCATGTCTGAAATTTGAGATAACCTCCAGAAATCTACTAATTTAATCTGGAATTATATTGGGTTTCTCATAATTAATTAAAAATCCGAATGATTCCAATAGATGAATTGTAATTTCAGCATTACAGATTTTACAATATTTGTAAAGACGTATGGACTAATATTTAATTCAAAAGGAAGACAAGCTAATTCAAGATACTTGCGTTCGAAGAAAAATCTCAAAAAATTGTCTATAATTTTTGTCAATAGCGACGAAGAAAGTAAGCGGCTTTCATATTTAAATTGCTCGGAAAGCAATTTTGTTCAATAAATTTGGGAGCAGATCTTCGCCGTGGTGAGGAAAAACTTACGTATGTGACATTATAGTTTAGGTTGACTTTACAATTTTTAGGTATAAGAAAATAAAACGTAATCTGAAAGTCACTTACGTAAATATTTTTCTAATACCTAATAGCCATCTGGCTTATTTACAAGAAAATATGAAGACAAAAATTGCCCTTTTTAAGAGGAAGATAATTCTAACGCACCCATGTCTAATAAGTTATCAATTTCTAGGTTAAAACTAAAACTTCGGCTTTGTTGAGGCAACCTGTCAAACGGAATCGTATAACCTTTTATGCAATTAAGGACATAATTATCTAAAGAAATAATATTCTAGTAATTAATAAAAACGTGTAATCTACCCGCTCTGTGTACCTCTAAATATGTCGCATGTTTCGGGAGTTGGGTTTCGGGTCTTCCTGAGACTGATTCGGACATCCTCATATAGAGGGTCCGGCCTTAGGACTCGTTTTAAATAACTCTGTTTCTGGAACCTTGCTTGTGTTTTGAAACCGTTGCTTTCAAAAGATGGCTATTTCTCTTCCTTAGAATAGCTTTTCAAGTTAAAAAATTAGAGAACAATTTCTTGACGTTATTTTTCGACTTAATATCCTTGCTTATCTTTTCTCAGGATTTAGCCTCTGTGACCTTGTCAGATAATTTTTCACTAAAAAGTATAGGGCCACCTTATCCCTAACAGGAGATCTAAAAGTAACAGAATAACTGGAGGAACAACTTCGGAAAGCACTTGGGTCTTCACTGCTAGAGTGCCGTATTTTCAATGATATCTTCAGTTGTTTCATTTGGTACATCAAATCATCGAAATTATCTCGAACTATTGAATTAGGTTAAGACTTTTTTGATTTTCCCGATTTAAATTATTATTGGAACAACGTATATGATTTGTACATTTGATCACAGCAAGCACAAAGGAACGAGTGAGATTACAGATGAAGATAACAATCGGGGAGTCAGAATTTCGTTTTTATCTCTAAAATTGTGATGGAAAAAGTATAAAGTAGCGAGACTATAAGTAGTAATCCCGAGAACGAGACAAAATCATAATTATTGGTCTTCTCATCAATTTTTATAATAAACTAACAAGTTCGTTTTTTTACAATTTCATTCTATACTACTCAATTCACTTAATATGCACGCTGTTCATAATTATGTGTGATTCTTTAAATTTATGGAGGTATAACAATTACGTCTATTATAAACAAATTAAATAAGTTATATATGCCAATATTTGGCATTTACATCTAGAAAATTGTCTTTTTATCAAGTTTCTAAACAACTATGAATCTTCATTTTGTATAAAGAACTATTATTATTGTTATAAACAAAAATGACATTTTTGTAGTTTTTTGTGAAAAAATTCTGTTTTCATCTAATCGGGTTCAAAATACCTGAATAAATCATCAGATTTTAATTATATAATTTCCAGGTGAAAAGTTATACATGGTTTATATATAGTGGACAAGACAATGATATTTTAAATTTGTTTCATGAATTTTTCTGTATAAAACAAATAAAAAATATCTGTAATACATTATATAATTAAAAGATATAAATCAAACGTGTTGGGTGGTAACAATATAATTCTTAGAAAATACAGAATTTTTTGTAATTGTAATAAAAATTGTTCATAACAATAACAATTATAAAACTTTTTTCAGTTTTACATCTTACTATCACATTTCTTAATATATATTGAATTTCTGGAGACAATAACATTTTTCTACTGTAAAACATAAAATTTCCACATTTGTTCCCTTAATTTGCTTATAAAGTAAGGCGAAATTCATAGTAGGCATATCCATGAGTGCGACAGAGACGCTCTTATGCGCCATCTACTAGCTTCACACTCGCCCTCACGCTTCCCTATAGGTTGTATAGGTTGTCTACTATAGGGTTGTGAGTCCATGAAACGTTTCATTGAAACAATGAAACGTTTCATGGGACCAAAGTTTCTGAAACGCTTGAAAGTTTCACAAACACGTATGCACTTGCGCACTCGTGCTAGGTTGAGGTTAGGTCATTTAACACAGTTAACAGAGCCAAACGTTCAAACTAGATGTAAACTTCCTTATACAAATATGTGTTCACATATCAAATATTTATTTAAAATATTGAGAGATATAGCACTGATAAAAATTAAAAGATGTTTTCGAAAGAAAACAATTTATAAAAAAAGGCTGATAGTTTAATGAAATATCAGAATGTTATTTTATTCATTTCCCTTCGAAGTTTCTACATTTTTAATGGAATCGTTTCTAAAATGAAACATTCCACAAAATTAAATATGTATTAAATACGAAATTTATTTTCATTTTATTGAAATCAATTTTGAAGTTTTAAAAATAAAATATTTAAAAAATTAGATGTTATTAACAATTAGCACGTGCTTCATTTATTTAAATTAGTTGAAACGATTTGCTTTGAAAAACAAAGGATATAATTAAATTTTTATATTTAATACTTCATAGTATTTTTTCATATTTTGAATTTTCCCGCCCTAATGTTTGAAACTTTGGAAACTTTGAAACGTTTCGAAAGTTTCATGAAACTTTACAACCCTAGACTACTATGAAATTGACCTTACCGTATAAGAAAAGAAAATTATTTTATCATTTGAATAATCAAATTGCTAAGTATCTTCTCCAGGTAATACTGTATTGATTTAAGCCAATTTTTAATACACTCATCCTTCGAACGAGGGCCTTTCGAACGAGGGCCGTTTTCACGCTCGGCTGATTCTGCGTCCCCCCCGTGCGTCCCTTGACAGCCTAAACTGAAGTGCCGGCGCTCGAAGTGACCTCGAAGTCAGTGCCGTACTGCGTATGCCGTATGCATAGTAATATGTTTGTATAAAAATTCACGAATCAGAGGAGTAAGCACGTGTGAAATTGTGTTGTGTTTTAGTATTTTTGATATGGCGGAACGAAAGAAAAAAAATTTCTGAACATGTGTGAAAAATATAAAATTTTGAATGAAATGAAAAACGGCGAATTGAGAGATAGCATCTCAAAGAAATACAACATTTCTAAACGTGCTTTACGCAGAATTATTCAACAAGCCGATAAAATTACTGAGAAATCCAACGACTTAGAGTACAAAAACAAAAAAATAATGAGATCTACTCAGTATGATAAATTAGAAGACGCTCTGCTTAAATGGATTGTACAAAAACGAGACTCTAATCAACCGATTTCGGCAACGATGGTGCAGGAAAAAGCACGAATTTTTAATGAAATTTTAAAGGGACCAGCAACATTTAAAGTAAGTTGTTAAAAATGTATTCATTCGGAGAAAAATATTGATTCCAGCAATAATTTATGACTTTCAAATTCGACATAACAATGATACATAACCTCAAAAATGACATTTTTTGATATTGTTGATTATGGAAATATGTACTAAGGTGCCGCGTTTAGAGTCTACATATATACGGTCCTGAGTGGTGACGTAATAGTGCTCGCTCGTCGCATTTTAATTGCTTTCGAAGGTAGGCCGTCTACCCCGGAGAGTGGCCCTCGTTCGAAGGATGAGTGTATAAGCAATAATCAATTCTAAAATTGGCTTCGCGAGATTTCCTATTAACTTAATTTCCTTGAATTTTAAGAAGAAAACTTTTCAAATCCAATGGAAATTGAAAGGTGTAGAGATTTGTGAAGTATAAATTCCTGATTTATCACCGTGAGTTATACTGATTTCAGAATCTTCATTATAATAGCGGAAGCTTCTGTGAATATTTCTAATTTATTTTTCAGGAGCTTTTTTAGCTGCGTGAGCTTTTTTCCCCGTGAGAACTTTTCCTGCGCTTAAACTTTTTCCATCCTGCAAGCTTATTTCAGCCAGTTCGATTCAGAAGTATGTCAAAATCCATGTTTGGTATGTTTTCCTAAAAGTGATTACTTTTTTTCTCTCTTCTTTTTGCGATCCAATGAAGCTTATCTCGAAAGTACTTTTTGTTTAAAACAAAAATTAATGCGTCAAAGTTAGACATTTTTGTGTGTCTGATATAAAATTCGAATATAAAATTATGAAAAATAAAAATAAAATTTGCCGAATCATACAGATCCACAGCTAATCACACGACGAAAACCACGAAAACAGATATCACTTAGCGTTTTCAAGTTGCTGATATATAAATGCCAAATATATTCAACTCACATGATTATAATCTTTGTTTTCCCTACTCTCTGAAACCGCATTTTCTACACAGTCGTGGTAAAAAATACTGTGTGCAACTCGTGCTTAAGATCAAGCATTGGTGACTCGTGTAAGTGCCCAGCACTCTTCACCAATGTCTGGCTTTCAGCACTTGTTTCACAAAGTACTATTATTGTTTCTAGATAATAATGGAAATTAAATGAAATGAAACCCAATTAAGTGCTTTGTGTAAAATATATAATTATTTGTTTTCAATTATGTATATTTTATTGTAGAAAATGTTATCAATGGGTTATCTTTTCACACAGTAAAAACGGGATATTCCTTTTAATTCGGGATCCTTTATTATTTGCTTGAATATGATCTCACAAGCAGTCTGTTTTCGTCTTGTTTAAGTAAATAACTTCAAACTGAAGAATGGTAGCGAACTAAAATGGTTCAGATCATGCATTGTTTCAATTCATTCAACTTCATTCTTATGAGAAAACAAGTAAGATTATTTTGTGAGAACTCTTTCAAAACCGAATTTAGTTTTAAATGATATCCTAGGTTTTGTCGTATACCTATGCAATCGCATATCAAACCTAATGAAGTACACACGCTTGCGAATTGAAAGGCATTTCAACACAGGTATTATATACATAAACTTGGACCCGGAGTCAATGATTTTTTTATTCTCATTTATCATCTCTATATCTCGGGAGCAAGTATTTAAATTTGTAAAAAATTTAAAATTCGACTTTCAATCGCTTACGAAAGCCTACTTTCAAAATTGGTAAAATTCTAGCCACAAAATTCTTAGACGATTGACTTGGAATTCGCTCACTTTTTTACATCAACCTTTATTTTTTATCGCAATCTTTTTTAAGCAGAGTCTGATGCAGTTTTAGTTTAGTGTCACTTTGAGATTGTCAACTTACATATTCTATTTATCAATCTGAAAAACTTTTCCTAATCAAACTTTGTTGGTCTCAATTCGGAAATACTTCAGCTAAGAAGTGGACTTTTGTTTTATCTGTAAAAGGTGATTTCGATTTTTAAGAATGTTTTTTCGCTCTCCTGAAAAATTCCTATTTTTTTGTTTATCTAGTTTTGTACTGATATCCTTCAGTTAAGCATTCGTTTCATCACATTTTGTTGTTGATAGATGATTATCAAGTCGGGTCCATTTCGATCCAAAAATCGCACATCTATTATCAAATCGTCTGATCAAACTATGTCTAGATTGTTTTATTGCGTGAACTTTTTCAACACTGAATATAGTTCTAAATCGATTCCTAGTTTTTACTGTGTACGCTGTAGTAGTAGCTTTTACAGGTCGTAGGTGATTTTATCTAGAAGAGAACCAATAATTTTTAGTATCCACTTACTTCTACCCATCAATTAAGTCTCGATACCTGTTATTATTGTAATGATCCATAAAATACTTTATGCGTACAACCATGTGAATTTTATACGTTCCTTTATAGTCAGTTCTTAAACTGACCATCCTAGGCTATTTACACAGAAGCTGAAGCGCACTTTGTTTCACCTGCGTAAGGTGGAATAATTTGCATGAATTATTTACGATGCACAACAGACAATTTGCATTTATTTATTAAGTACGCAGTTCATTGTACTGTTATCAATAAAATCATTAGAAAAATGTTTTGATACGTTTTACATTCTTATAAGTGTGAAGTCTTTTTATGTTTACATAGTATATTAACCCTTCTAGGGCACACCTATTTTTTCGAACGTAAAGGTCACACTGGGTCAATTTGACCCAGACCACTTTTTGACAGCTTATATCTTCATAACTACTGAACCATTTGGTTTGAAAAAATTCATGGACACACTGAAAGGTCTGATTAAGTAACCCATGTGTATTACATATGCCATTACAACTTTTAACATACAAAAAAAAAACTTCTGCCCGTGTAGTGTATACTATTTTTCTTTATAGCCGGTCGAAAGTACGAAGGAAAAATATTGAATTAAAATGTATTGTATCGAAAAAAATGATGCCTGCCCCCGACATTTGCGGCACGAGCGAAGCGAGTGCTGCTGGTCGGGGGGCACGCATCAAATAAAAAAATAAAAAAATTACATTAAACAAACAAATTTTTTTTAAATTCAATAAACATAAAATTTGTTTACATTAAACAATTATACATATTTTTTAAATTCAACAAACATAAAATTTTTTTGAAATTAAACAAACGTAAAATACAGATTAACAATTTAACAATAATATTACTGCGTACATTATTTTTTTCCATTTTTACCATGATCACATGAATAATAAAAATTGTTGATAATGTCAGCATGAAATACGCAATTCTCAAATAAATGATGTCGATCTTCATTAGCAAAAAGGCATTTTGATTTTTGTCCGTTAACATGATGCTGGATTCCACCCTCAATAGCTTTGGTTTGACTTCCTGGTGGCGCATTCTTTTGGCATTTTTATAATTTTCGTATACTAAATTATACCGCTCAGCTGACTTTTTAGGCAATGTATCTGAATTTATTATTAGCATCGCTTCTTCATCAAAATTTCTCAACATCTCCTCATCAGCAGATTCGTCACTTGACATCATTTTATTAACCTTTATTTTAATTAATAAAGTTGATTTTAGACACGTCACTTTCAAACGATATCTCAGTATAACAAATGATTGATGACAGTCGGGGTAATAAGAGCAGCTTCACGTATCGGAGCAAATCAAAAAAAATTTTTGCTCCCGCTGTTACAGAGGGCGTATGTGCGGCATTACCGATGCACAAATCTTTAACTTTCTGCCCTAAAATAGGTGCAAAAGTTGCATACTTTCGACCGAGGTATAAAGAAAAAATTTTTTTTGCAAAAAAATGGACTTTTAAACAAAAAATCATAACTTTTGTAATTTTTCATAAATTTTGCTAAAAATTTAGGAGAATGCTCTCGAAATATGATAGAATAATAAAAAAATTAATCCTCTACTGTATTTAATTAAACTCAAATACCAAATTTTTTACTTTTTCGACGCTAACAGCACACATGGGTCACTTAGACCCTGTTCCGGCTTTGACGGCTTCTCAAATGCTACTGATGAGCGCGCGCCCTATAGAAACAGCTTTAGGCTATAGGTGGGAGCTCCAACTATAGCAGCAACGCGGTAGTATAGTCATTTTTTCGAATACCTGTATGCTACGTTCGTTTAAAGCAACAGTATGGGTCAAAATGACCCAGTGTGACCTCGAAGGGTTAGATGAATCTTAAGTAAGTCTAATCGATTTTCTTTAAAAATTTGTATGATTATAAACTAGTGGAACGGGTTGTTAAGAATCACGGGATTTTAACATATTTTGAAAGATGAAACCATTATGGATAAAAGAAAACTTTTTCAATTGACCATTTCTACTTTTTAAATCATGCAAAATTTCAAAAAGTCTAGATAACGTCAGAATTAATAGATAATAGATTATTTTTTATTTATTTATTATTCAGATATAACATTCTAAAATAAAGATGTATACTTCCAAATAAAAAGGGATAGATTTATCGATTTTATTTTGGAATTTGTGACAGTTTTTGTGAGTCAGAGTCGAAAGTTATGTTTTGACTTCCTTGCGTGGTTAATGCATTGACCTTTGCTTAATCTTATTGCACTGAGGTACATATCAAGTGCGTAACACCTTATCTACAAGCTGGTCTCTTTTTATTTGTACCTACATATGTGAAGTGATACGTACGAGGGGTATATGCAATGTCGATACAACTCCGATGTCATCTCTATTCAATCTCTATAAATAATCTTGAAATGTAGTGTTGAGGAGAGGTGTGTTATTTAAATGAAATGTGATTTTGACACATTGCACAGATTTATCGTCCTACTTTTGACTAATCTTTGACTCTGTTCTATATCCAGCCCTCTCGAACACTCAATACGATGATCTTCTGAATCTGGACCTTCCGAAAGGAGTCGATCTGGTCAGCTTCGCCGAACATGTAGCTCTGCTACAATCGACAATCAATCAATAGCATACAATACAATCAATAGCGACAATCGAAACACTGTTAAGCCCTAATAGCACGGAACGTACCTGGGACGTTCCCGGAACGTTCCGCGGGAACTTTCGGAACGTTCCCGGAACGTGTAAAATGTCCGCCGCTTGCGAACGTTCCAGGAACGTTCCACTGGAACGTTCCAAACATAAATTAACGTTATTGTTATTATTACCAATAAATATCTCGTAAACCGTAAGTGATAGGTCAAAATCGATGTCAGTTTATGATACGGATATCATATTATAGTGTAGTATATGCGGTACTCAAAACTCAAAAATGACATCCATTTTTACCTATCTCTTACGGTTTACGAGATAATTGTTGTTAAAAATAACAATAATGGAAAGTTCCCCTCAGGTCCCAGTGGAACGTTCCTGGACCGTTCCAGTGGAATTTTTCCAAGGGGCGGACCATTTTACACGTTCCGGGAACGTTCCGCTGGAACGTTCCCGGAACGTTTCGTGCTATTAGGGAGGCTATCTGCAAACACGGCGACACTTGAAGTCATGAAATGGTTCAAAGAAAATAAACTTCAAATCGCACCTGAAAAAACGTAGACAATACTCCTCAAAACCACAAGAAATATAAACCCAATTCGCCTCAACATTCAGGGCGTTGACATACATCCCTGCAAATCCCTAAAGCTATTGGAAGTGTGGCAGGATGCTATCCGTAACTTCAGAGAGCATATAAATAAAGCGGCTGAAAGCCGGAAAAAAACAATGACAGACATGGCAAGTCTCATGTCTAATATAAGAGGTTCACGGGCATCTAAAAGAAATATTCCAATGAGCTTGAATCAATCATAACTCATTCTATGCTACGCCTACTTGATATAGAACACTGAAAAGAACGAAACTGCTGAAGAAGTTGAATATCAGGACGCGGTTGGAAAGAAAACCCGGCAAAGTGAACGACTACCTGTCGCAGGCGCTCTCAGGCCCCCGTTAGTTCATGGCGAACCTACAAAACATAAGAAAATAAGGAACAGTACAATTTCCCCCATGGTCACAAAACTGGTGACGCAAGGTATACTTCATTTTAATTCATAAATTGGAAAGAAGTCAGATAGGCTTTAAAATAAAACCAAGGAAAAAGAGCAAGAGAGCGTAGAAGAATGTTAAGAAAAAAACAACACCGGAATTGAAGTAATGCTCATACAGTTTCCGATGCGGAGTATGAGAAGGACAGGGAGAGTAATTTGTTTAGGAGATACCTGAAAATACCTTAGCTTAGTGGACTGCATGAGAGTGATGAGACAGTATGACGTTAAACCTGTACTTTTCATGAAATTTGTGAACCTGAATAATTAAACATGAGTATAGGAACTAATAGAAAATTGATTCTCAAGAGTCGCCCGAAAGTGATACAGATAAGTCTCTTGTGTGCTGAGACTGTTACTTACCGAGTGCTGACTGTGCGTGTGCAATACGCCACGTAAGATCACGAATGCGTGTGTGTGTCGGTGACACCTTAACCTAAGACATTGTAGGTAAGAAACGAATCACATGAAATCCACTGACCAATAATGACACTAAACGTCCATCATACCACAACACTATACTCATAGGCGTGATAATAGGTCGAACCAGTGATATAGCGCTCCACGCGGGCAAGACGTGAACCTCCAGTCGTCTGGTACGCGCGCGTCGCCGGTCAGGTCTTGAAATTTCTCGAGTGAAAATGAACCTTATTGTGTACTAGTGTTTGTGTTATAAATATTTGGCCCCTGGCTGCAATAAGCAGAGGATATAATATCTTTCGCTTGGAAGTGGGAAAGCCCGTGGCCACTTGGGTTCGACTTTGAGCGACGCGAAACGTTGACATAACGACGGGCCTTCCCACAATTAAGCGCAACATATTATATCCCATTATATTGCAGCCCGGCCTTCATTTATTGTTGTGAGAGTAAAGTGCGATTTTTAAAAGATAATTTTACAACTGTCGCCACAATAGTGATGAATGATAAGTGTCATAACTAAACAGCCGACAGACGACAAGGCGCATAACCAGATGACTACTGGTACTGAGAAACCAGTGAACCTCACTGAATAAACCAGTGCCGGAACTCCACTGAATGAACCAGTGAATTCTCACTGATTTTCAGTGCCACATTTCTGGCTCTTTCAACCAGTGAGATTTCACTGGAAATCAGTAAGAGCTCACTGGTTCATTTTAAGAGAGTGGCCTTCGGCCATGGTCTTACAACTCGTCCTGCAAACATTGATCTCCCCGTGAAGACATGTCTAATAATACTTGTGATGTAATATAATATAATCATACTATGATATACTATAATTATAATCATAATACTAAATATACTACAATCATTTATAACCGAGTGTCCACTTCCGATTCATAGTTCCTCGAAATTCCACCTCTTACAGAGGAAAATATGCCCTGTATGTGTTGCATGAAATCTATGCTTTGAGATAAGCCTGATACTTTTTGATATTCTTTGTTATACAACTTAAATATACGTGCATGAATAAAAGAGCGCACAGTAGGTCAGGAACCACCGAAATTCGATTTTACGTCGAATTTGTCTAAAACTTGGTACAAGAAGGTTTCTGAGGTTGTTCCCAGGTGAAAATATACGACTGGCCAAGTACTGGCCCAGTACAGATTGCCGAAGTCTCAATACTATGCTTCTGCACTGGGCCAGTACAGACTTGTAATGCTCCACAGTACTGCCGTGCAGTACAGCCGCGGTATTGCACATCAGTACTGTTTATGTACTGGCAAACTGCTACCATACGAAAATTCTGGACTGACCTTAAAAATGATAAAAAATCATTGAATTGTTCTTAGGGCGCATCTACTTTATCCACTGATCACCATAGACTGCATGCCGTCCGAATGTTATTTATAATTTTAAGAACGTAAATTTCTTTCCAACTTTTTGGTTAGTTTTAACACCCACTATTCCTATAATCATTTAACAATTGTCTGGAAGTTGTCGTTGACTTTTTTCCCCACATTGGTCTATTCTCATGAAGATGAATCATATTTTTAAACGTATTTTCTTTTATCTTTCAAATACTCATACTGTCTGCATAGCACTCCCCGATCGTGGGTGCCCGTTGACCAGTACTAGGCGAATTGCCGACTATCTGTATTGGTGACCAGTACTCTCTAAATATGAATCAGTGAAAAATTCACTGATTGAAATAGTAGTTGGACATTCCACTGATTAATCAGTGATTCCGGAATTTTCACTAATCAATTCAGTAACACCAGAGTAAATCATGCGAGACATAACCTCTAAGTTTTAAAGTAAAGCGTTTTTGTTATTCTTTTATTTAAGTAGCAAACATAATTTTTGTTTAGTAATAAATTTTTGAATTTTCGGACTGTAAGTGTGCTGAATTTACTGCGGGAAAAATATACTCTAACTCGCATAAAAAGTACTTACTTGACGGGTGTGTACATGACAGTCGAATCTTGAAAGTAAAGAAATATGTGAGGTTTTTTGTCATTTAGAAGAATCAAATCTTTTCATATTTTTTAATATTTGATCACATTTATGGGTTTTAAGTTTTTACTACGATTATTTCATTGAATCTACTAAAATCTTATTTTATTATGACTGCTAAATTGACGTGGTGCAGTGCTGCCAACTCTCAAAAGTGAAACTTTCACGGAATGAATAAGTAAATTTTCACTGGTTGTCAGTGACCGGATTCTGGCTATTTGAATCAGTGAGATTTCACTGACAGTAAATGTGAATATCGTGCAGGTGAAACTTATGTTTTTCTTTTGAAGATCGATATCAGTAGCAAACATAGTATAGCATAACGTAAGTGTCAAACGTGTTGCTTGGATTCCTGATTTTGTGCATTTCGCGGCCGTTTGTCACCGACTCGAAAAGCGAGATTGTGGAACCAACCCACAGTCATGAACAGTTCCCAAATTATAAGTTTTTAGTGGATGTCAACGAGATTAACAAATTCATTATCTTTTTGATATATTTTGAATGGACGCAAATTAAAAAAAATCTATAAGATATTAGTAATCAAGTAGATGAAGTATATTAAAATCTTTTTCAAATACAGGGCAAAAATTTTAGTACCATTTTTCAATTCTTTGACTTTTTTGTTCCAAATTTAATCTGCTGAAAAATCCTTTGAACTTATTTCAACAATTTTCTTCTTATTTACATAATAAGGAAATCTAATTTTTATTAACATATCGAAAAACAATATCTGTGATATATCAAAAAATGAAGTTGAGTTTAGAATATTCGAAAGATTTTTAGGGATTCAGAAGGATTTTAACCGATTTTAACCGATTTTAAGGGATTTCAACAGCTTTCAAAGGAATTTATAGAATTTCCAAGCCTTTGAATTATATTGAGGACTGTTCAATGTTTTTAAACGTTTTAAGGGACTTTTTAAGATTTTAGAGATTTTACATCTGTCAAAGGAATGGCACAAGAATTAATAAAGGGATTTCATATTATTTGAAATGATTTTAAGGGACTTGAGAGGATGTTCAAGATTTCAAAAGATTTTTATGGAATAATTTTAATCGATTTTAAGGAATTTCAATAGATATTCAGAAATTATTAATATCTAAAAATATTTCTATAAATTTCAAAGAATTTCACAAGAAATAAGGGATTATGCAGGATTTTAAAGTTTTGAACATGAGTTAAAATATTGTTATTGAAAAACATTTCAAGAAATTTCCGACGATTTCATAACATTTTAATAGATTTCAAAGAATTTATTATTTATTTATTATTATTTATTATTTAGTTATTCCCAAGATTTTCGAATATTTTTAATAGAATCAAAGAATTTAAAGAGATTACAAAGAATTTTTTGAATTTTAGGGTATTTCCTAGGATTTCAAGGAATTTTCAAGAGTTTTATGAAAATTTGAGGACTTTCCGAGAATTTTCAATAATTTTAAAGAATTCAACAAATTTTATGCAGTCTTAATAAATTTCCTAGAATTGCGGAAGATTTGAAAATATTGTATAGGTTATATAAATATGTATAAATCTGTTGTAGGTTTTAGGATATTTAAAAAGATTTCAGGGGATTTCTTAAATAAATTCAAAGAACTTCATTTGAAGTGATTGGATAGATTTTATTATTAAAATGTGTGATTTCAGTACAAAAAACAAACATTGACTGCCATTTTCATGTGCTAAAATTGAAAAAATTTTATATGGTAAACCTTCAAAGCTTAATCATTCTAAAAACCTTGAAAATTATATGACTTCTAATTGAAAGTTTTTAAAGTCATGAATTCAAGCTTATTTGAACCGTCAAAAATTAAAAAATCCCAAACTTTGTTTACAATTGAAGTATTCTCAAATTAGGACCGTGAAACTAAGTCAATAGAAATTACGAAATTTTGAACTGTGCGTGACGCTTTTGAAAATTCATCATTTTGATGTAAAATGCAAACGTGATAACTTGAAAGTCAATTATAAAGCATTTTTATGCAAGCAAAACAACTTGATGTTACTTGAAGTCAGAAAAAGCCGCGAGATAAAAAAACTCAAAAAGCGAGAGGAAACACAGGAACTTCAATGTGGAGAAAGTGAATGGATGAATTTGAAGATTATTATATGAAATCATTTGCCATATTTAAAATACTAGTTTTTCTTATAATTGTTCTCCATTTCCCAGTAAAACATAAAAAAGTGAAGGGTATATTTCAAATTCACAGAGTTATTTAAATATGATTTTCCAATTTTTTCTCATACTTATTTTTCTTAGAAAGAAAGTATTAAGCAAATTTTAAGTGTACTAAAAGTTTCATAATTGAATGCAGTACTTGAAAAATATGTCTTTCACAATTCATGCAACAGATTTATTAAAATAAATCGTTTTTTAAAATCATAAATTAAATTAAAAAGGAATTTGATATATCAGCGAAAGCTTCTAGAATGCTTTTTTTTAATAGCGTATGGGCAAAATAGAACATGGGATTTATTTTATTTAGCGAAAAGGAATTATTATGAATTGTGTGTTGGATCAGGTTGGATAAACATTAATTTAGATTAGGACTGTGTACAATTTTCACAAACCCGAGCCCTACGCGTTGGGTTAGATTTTTTTGGGGCCTTTGTAAAACTGTATACGCCAAACACACATGCAGAGTACAGATCGAGGTGAAGGAGATCGGCTGTAAAGAGTTGTACAGTTGGACAGAGAGAGACATAAAGCGACAGTTAGTGAGAAAGCTTTAATTCGCGTAAAACTGTAGAGAACATTCTAAATACTGCTCACTAAAGTTCTATTATACGTGGGGTTGCGCAATAGTTTTATACTATCCATAGCGTTGCGCAGTATTATCCTGCCACACTCATTACTGCGAAATAGTCTCCTAGAATGCACGCAGCTGCGCATTTGAATTTCATAGTGTCTAGAATAGATTATCCCAATTTCTAGTCGCTTGAGACTGCGCAGAAAATTCTAAAGACTGCGCAGTACAATTCCATTATACTCAGGGCTACATAGTAGTATTCCACCACCCTTAGCGCTACGCAGCATGATTCTGCCACAATAATCGCTGCGCAACAGTCTTCTACCATGAAAACAGATACACAGTATTATACAGTAAACATTGTTGTGCAGTAGATTTGTACAGTATGTATGACTGCGCAGTAAAATTTCATAGTATCTAGAACAGCTTTATACAGTTTATAATTACTTAGGACTGCACATAAAATGCTAAAGTCTCCGCAGTATACTTCTATTATACTTGGGGTGGTGCAGTAGTTTTCTACTATACATAGCGCTCCGCACCATTATTTTAACACAATAATGCTGTGCAGTAGTCTCCTGCAATGTAAACAGGTTCAAAGAATTCTTCTTTCATACGTATGGTTGCGCAGTAGACTTCTAGAGCATTTATGACCACGCAATTTACTTTTGAGGTATTCATGGCTGCGCAGTTGAATTCCATAGTATCTAGAACAGCTTAATACAATTTATAGTCGCTTGAGAATGTGCATTGCAGTTCCATTGTGTTTACGGCTTCCTAGTAGTTTTCTACCATGCATAAAACTGCGCAGTATTATTCTTCCGAGCAGACGTTTTAGCACGAATCACCTATGTAATTTCAGGCTAGTTAGCACCTGAATGTGAGGATATGGAAGTGGATCCTTTGCGTTGTCGTCGTGGAAGAAGAACGCCCGAAAGTTTCATATAATGGCAACTTTAGCAAAACAATATCTAAATATCCCATGCAAGACCGAAAATTCGCGCATCATTTTTGACACCAAAACATGTGTCAATAAAATAAGGTCCTTGATCCCCTTTGAAGACGTTCGTATGATAGGATTTTTGCACAATAATTTGTACAACAAATAATAAAATACTGCTTATTCAAAAAATATTAACTAATTAATAATAAAAATTACCATTCCAATTTTTTAAATCCTTTTCTAATAAATATTTTTGACGGCAAAGACAAAACATTGTTTTATCACAAGTATAAACCAATATCGAGCTTGTAAATATGGAACGTGTACAGTTAAAATTTATAAAGTAACTTTATTTTGTTCGTGTATCATTGTACGAATATTGCCTGTATAAGTGTTGAAAAATATATTTATATACTACTACCATTTCTATTGTGAATACTATGCATGTATTTGTAAGAGCTTCGGCTCTTGCAGTCAGCCACGTTGCTTTGGGCTAACTCCCTAATGCAATGAATCATGCGGTTACGATACCAGTATCGCGCAGAGCCACCCACAATAGGCTTCTCTCGGATGCAGGCCATGGTTCAGTTGGGAGTGGCAATAGGAACGAACCGATGCGACGACCAGGCAATGGCCCCAGACAAACGCGAGAACCTCGATTTAAATAGTCGGACCAACTCAGGAGGGACATCCTTACCTGTTGGCAAAGAAGCTCACCGGCGCGAAGAGGATTCATGCAGAGGTTATATGACCGTTGGGTCAATATGCACCCGGAATATGCTCATCAAACGCCTCAGAATTTAAGAGATCAGATATCCTTTTTGCGAAAAAAACGGATATGAAGCTCTTTATCAACAAGAAGAAGAGCAACATCCTCCAGCGAACATTCCACCCGTTCCAGCAAGACCACCTTTGCAGATAGCCGATAATGCCAACATGAGAAGTAGGAGATCTTTCCACCAAAAAGTCTTTCTCAGGATAGACAAATTAGCTGAAGCTGATAATGCTCTCCCCGATTTGCTCCCGAAGATGTTAATCTCTCAAATCTGAACTGTGTAGTTTACGTGAAGGCGGTCTCCCTGCTTAAGGTGTTCGCACAAGAAAATCCGTTGCAGTGTGCTGGTAAAGTCTCACGAACGTACCGTCCGCGCACGAACACATAACGCCAACCAATCCCGTGCAACCTGCCGTGCTGATACGGTCCGTGGCAGCACTTACTGAAGTGCGTTGCGAACTAGTTTAAGTAGCGAGGTACTTGCGTGCGTCACCGCTCGGAAGGCAGCAGCACGATAGGTTGCACGTGATTGCTTGGCGTTATGAGTTTGTGCGCGGACGGCACGTCCGTGAGACGTCTCCAGCGCACTGCAAAGGATTTTCTTGTGCGAACACCTTTAGCGACAATCGAAGTAACGATACTTCAGTACGTCTGAGTAAGACTCGCGAGCGTATTGCACAGCTTCAGTTCAAAATTGAAACGGCAAGACGGCATGCATCAAATATTCAGTGCGTGATTAGCTACATAACATCCAATAAAAAATTCACTCCAAAAGTTAGGGCACTTGCTCGAAACTTAAGGAAAGCAAATCACACGCTGAACAAGTGTAAACTGTTTACCATCAAGCAGCACTGGACGCAAAAAATAAGATCTCTTTCAACACCGAAACAGCGCCTTGAACGGCGCGTAAAGTGGATTCAGGAAAATTCCACTTTTTCTACTCATCCTTCCCGTCTTTTCAATGAAACGTCACGTGCCGTTAAAAATCCGCCTAGTCGAGGAGAGATTCAAGTTTTCTGGGAGCAAGTATATGGAGATACTTATCAGCTAAATGAAGATGCTTCAGATATATCACTCTTTTGTAACTTTTGCCAAAGGCAAAGGTTACGAAGTCCAGAGGAAGAGTGTCCACTAGTTACTGCTGAAGAAGTGAAGAAAGTTATGGCTAGAACTAAGAACTTTTCAGCGCCAGGGCCAAATAAAATCAACAACTTTTGGTGGAAGAAGTTTACTTCTACGCACCAACATCTAGCTCGTATATTTACTACTTTCTTAAACGGAGAACAACCCGTACCGCAGTGGCTAGTGGAAGGACGCACGGTATTGATCCCTAAGACCGGAGATTTGTCAAGTCCAAAAACTACAGGCGCATAGGTTGTTTGAACACCAGCTGCAAGCTATTTACTGGCATCCTCAAAGAGAGGTTATTAACATCTATCGAGCCGGTATGGAGTGCAATAGTTGAACAACGTGGATGCAAGAGAGGTCTGGCAGGTCGCAGGGAGAACCTGTTAACAGACAGGTGTATTACCCAGAACTCTATCAGATATCGACGCAATCTGTCCATGGCTTGGATTGACTACCGTAAGGCATTCGATAACACGAACCATGAGCTACTTATTAAGCTCCTTGAGTGCCTGAACGTGCATCCAAAAATAGTGAGATGCATAAAAGAGCTTATTCTCTTGTGGCGGACAAGATTTGTCATACAATCTGACAAAAGGCAACTGACTACAAGCTATATCACATATAAGAGGGGGGTCTTTCAATGAGACTCCCTAAGTCCGATACTTTTCTGCATCTCCCTCTTGCCTCTATCTATTGTGCTCCGAGGCAAAAGCTCTGGATACCTATGTGGCCCCCCGAACAAAAGAGAGTATTAGGTCAACCACCTTTTATACATGGACGACCTTAAACTCTTTGCTTCCTCGAAAGAGGACCTTAACATCCTTGTGGAGGCGGTAAATAGGTTCTCTAAAGTAATTGGCATGAATTTCGGACTGGACAAGTGTGCCTGCGTCGACCTACACCAAGGAAGACTAGAAACTACACCATCGCGTCACGATCAGGATGTTCAACTCATAGGCGGAAATACCATTCAACATCTTGGTATTGGAGAAACATATACATATCTTGGAATACCGCAAGCGGAATCCCAAGATGTGCGTGTGTTAAAAACGGCGCTTGGAAAAAGGTATCGCCAAATTCTGAGAAAAATTTGGGCGTCCAAATTATCTGGAAAGAATAAGATCCAGGCGACCTTGGCAACTTGACCGAAGCACACGCAAGATGATGACAATCCATCGAAGTCATCATCCTAGATATTTAGTACCTCAAATATACCTCCCTCGAGATAAACGGGGTAGAGGCTTGCTGAGCTTAGAGTGTCTTCATCGCAGAACGGTTCTCGCTACAGCCTGCTCAGTTCTCAATAGCACAGATTCTCTTATGCGACTCGTACATCAACATGAAGTCAGCAATGCTGCGGCGTTTCTATACCGTGCCGCAGATAGGGCCGCAGAGGACCTTGGCCTCCCATTTGATTCCAGCGACACCACACATGGCCTAGCATCATTAACACCTTTGGTGCTCAAAAGTCGTGTACAGGAAGCAGAACATACGCTTCTACTAAGAGAACATGCTGACAAGCATGATCATTTACGTGATTACGTGATTTACGTCACCAACCGATGGTAATATCACGGCAAAGGAGAAAGAAGAATAGGCGAAATATGAAGCTCTTCTTTTCGAGCTGAGCAGGCTGTACCAAGGCTACAAAGTCCATCTTGTAGTTCTCATAATGGGCTGTCTTGGAGGTATGAAAGCTTCATTTATTAGCCAACTCAACAAGGTTCCGGCTTGCCAGCGTCAGGCTCATTCCATCGCAAACCGGGTGCAAAAGGCTGTTCTTCTGGGATCACTTCATCTGGTCCGTCAACACTGTTCCTCATAACATTCTACAAAGATTGGTAGCTCTAAAAAAGTATTCAGAGGTAAAACCTTCATCTCCAACTGCCCCGTCTGCCGCGTAAGGTCATCCGCGGCTAGAGACCTGACTCCAAGGAACAGTGTTGCCCGATGTTATCTCGCGTAAATTTCCCGCTCTTGCTTACCTTCTAGGACAGAAGGAGCAGAAGCTGATGACGTACACGTTCCAGTTGCGTCGGGATTGATTTCTTTAAGGAACCATGATTGTAGCTTCCGGAGCCTACAACTTCTCATAATAATAATACATGATATATGATATAACACTGTGTATATGAATACTGTGCAGCTGTTTGCATGATAGAAGACTGATGTTTAGCCATGAGTATGGTATAATAAAACTGTGCATCACTATACATAGTAAAAAACTAATACGCAGCGTAAGTATAATAGATTTGTACTGCGTCGTCTTTAGCTTTTTCTACGCAGTTCTATGCTATTAGAAAATTATTAAGCTGATATAGATTCTATGAAAGTCAACTGCGTAGCTGCGTGTATTGTAAGAAACTACCGCGCAGCCCTATGTATAATATAACTACACTGTGCATCTTTTAAAATTTTCTGTTCAGTCTTACGCGATTAGAAATTGTAATAAGCTGTTCGAGATACAATGAAATCTGACTGTGCAGTCATAAATATATCAGAAGTCTACTGCGCAGACAGAAATTCCTTAGAAGTCTACTGCGCAGCCATGAATGTTGCAAAATAATATTGCGCAGCACAATGTATAGTGGAAAACTACTACGCTGATACGAGTTGCTGGAGAAGTGAAAGGTTGAGGTGAATTAGAAATAGAATAGAGACTCATGGGAAGGGACATGGACGTATGGATTAGAAGGACCCAGCGTAACAGGTGCGCTGATTAATTCACACTCGGTTCGGGGGGGCAGAGCCGCCATGTCGCGGGATACGTTTTATGATTGGCTGATATGTAGAAATTGGCGACATGGCGACTGTTAAGCTGGATCCTTCTAATTCATATGTCCATGTCCCTTCACATAACTCTCTATCGACTCCTTTCGCCTCACCTCTTCGTTTCACCAGCACCTCGTATCGCATTTCATATTTTCCGCTTTACTGGAGCACCTTTCTGATTTTTATAGGCAGTTTCTGTTTATTTCGCAACCTCTACAATTTAGTCACCATTTTTGTTTGCAATATTATTTTCTCTCAGTCAGGTACACCTCATGCGACATGCCGCATAATTCCACTGAATCCACGCCACGGTCAATCGGGATCCCTTCAGGAAAAAACTACTGATTCTACACCCCAGCGGTTGCGCCCGTATTTCAAAATATCTGCACTAGTCTTCACCCACAATATTTTTATAGTACACAGGGAAGATCGCAGTAAAATCATTTATTGTTTCTCACAAACTATGGAAAACAATTGAAAAAATAAAAGAAATTCGTTTGTCAGCACCTCGTTTCAGGAATATACATCTCTCATCCTTTTATCCCTCGCCCCTCCAGGCATTTCTTTACCATCCGCCAAATCCCTTCCTCACCTTCCCTCACTGCCGTCCTTGGCCCGCTACCCATACCTCTCCCT
>CAKNYM010043469.1:60009-113437 GCA_932195095.1 Andricus curvator
CACCTTCCCTCACTGCCGTCCTTGGCCCGCTACCCATACCTCTCCCTTTGCCCTTCGACCTTCCCAGAGGATAACATGAAAGAGATGAATGGCGAGGAAAAAAGTGATGGGTGTGGAATGCAACAAGGGGAAGAGGGACCACCTGTGCCACCAGAGGGTGGGGCAGACGAGGAGAAGGGGTATAGGAGGTGAGGGAAGGGGTTTCTATGATCTTAAATTTGTTTTGATTTAAAATAATTGATTTAAATAGGATATGGTATCCTTTCCCCTAAATCACTGAAAAAACAGTTAGTCAGGTCAACTATATAGTGTCTAAGTTGGGACTGCTATTTCATTAGTTGGGACAACCAATTTCTTAGTTGCTGGTACTAATTGAATAGTCACTGCAGCTAATGACGGTTTTGTGACAAATAATAAAATAGCAGTATCAACTAATAAAATAGCATTACCATATCCTACTAACTAAATAGTTGGCCGAACGATCAATTTTTTTCAGTGAACGCGTTTCGGAATTTTTGACTTTATGGCATAACTAACTGTTGAATTACTTTTATTCGCTTCTTAAAAGCTTCTTATTCTGTGAGTAATTCTAAAATACCATTCTTAGAAATATGTATGCATGCTTCGTAATGTTTTGGCGAAAGTTTAAGTAGAAATAACCTTCTCATAAAAATCATATACGTCAACACTATCTTTCTTGATCTTCCAATTTTCTATTGTTTTCGTATTATGGCGGATTATAATATGGGATAAAGTGTTTAATCCAGTTTGGAAAGATTTTTAATTGTTGGAGATCTTATAGAATATACTATAATCTTATTGAAATATTGTCAGTCACCCGTGAGAACTATATTGAATTTTTAAAACTAATTTTTTAATAAATGAAAACCTCGAAATATACCATTGGAGCTGAAAATTCCGAACGCTTCAAGTAGTAAATTATAAAGTCACGGAGCGTTGAACATCCATAAGTAAATTATTAGTTAAGTTAACGCGGAATATGAATGTTGAGCGAGCGTGAATGTCGTCGCTGATCCTGTTAACGATAAATTTTGGAAATTGGCTCATCGTTTCTCGCGTCGTGATACCACCCTCGTGTCAGGTACGCCGACAGACCGGCTGGTAAGCGGCTAGCCAAAATGCTCGACATTGTCAGGCAACATCTTGTCAGCCAGCCAGCCAGCCAGCCAGCCAGTAGGTAGAGTCAGGATCGAGTCAGCCGGCCGAGAGAGTGCCAGTCTACCGTGGGCGCACGTCGCGGTACCACGTGCATCGGCCCTTTCCGTCATTTCTGCTCTCTACCACGCTTTCTCGAATACAGTATAGAAACATTCACAATAATTTTCATTCATTATAAATGCATGCTCAAATGTTCGCGAGTGAGTGACATATTTGGTTAAATATCTTCATTCTTAAATTACGAATGGAAAAATTATTATCGTAATTTGGAAATACACACAGGATGTTTTTGACAGTTTCGAAGTCAGTGCACGCCAAATCTTCAGAGTTGTCGTGATGTGATTTAAATTGCATAGACTGAAGCAACTCAGATCGATGGCCCTAAAATATGACACCTAAGTGTTGAGTAGGTAGTCATATTTTCTTGGAATGTTACAAAAAAAAAGTATTGGATTTACAATCGGCTTTTTTAATTTGGTTCAAATGTTGTGTATTTATTTTATATTAATCATAATTTTCGATTTAGTTAAAAGTTTTCTTTGCAGAGAACTTTAGCCGCGTGTGTAATCAAGAATTAAAAATTGAGGACGTTCATAATTGAACCGTCCAATTAAAAAAATTCTTGCCGCAAATTCAAGTATGAGTATTTTTAGAAAATTAAAAATTCTTTTTAAAATATTTTAAACATTGATACGAATATTTTCATGTATAAAAAATTAGATTTTGCTTCATCTATTTGACTGTGATATCGAAATTTCAATTTGTTTCCTCACAAAGTATTCTTAATTAATAGAACGAATGATAGATAAGGAAATTAAAAATATATACTTTCGCCAAGGTGTTCCCTTAAAATTACATATATTCATACAATATTGCTTTATTATCAACGGAAATAAAAGTTATTAAATGTATTGCTGGTTATGCGAAGCAAAAGTACACTTATTATTGAAAATATAAAAGTTTTTCAAACATTTTGCATTTTTTAAATTCTTCAAATCTATTATTAATTTTCATTTCCAATAGTTCAAAATAATTTCAAAAGATGTTATTGTTGAAAACAGTTGAATGAAGTAACATCATATAATAAAAAATCAATTTTTTAAAGGAAGTGGTTAGTCGTACAGCTTTCTAGAAATAATATCGAAAATCTTTGAGCTTATTTGGGGGAGCTGGAAAAGGAGAGGGGGATGTGTTCATGCCGCTGGTTGTTTATTGGAAAAGCTGGATTGGGTTAAAATTTAAAATCTAATTCAATTTTAGCAATCAAAATTCTAAACAATCCAACATATGTAATCGCTAAGCATTCCAAAGAATTCGTATATCAACAAAATTGTACAGCCCAATATATAAAATAAAATTGAATGCTTGAAACAATTATAGATGGAAAATTTAATTCAACATTTCTGTCCAATTCTAAATTTTGGGCGTTAAAGACAGAATAAAAAATTTCTTCGCTCTTTTTTTGCAACGTATACTCTTATTCAGTTGAAAATACTTCTCTTGTAATCATTTTCGATTAAAATAATTGGACCAAAATAAAACATAATAAATTAAAGACTAATCTGAAGAATATCAGGTTGAGTCCGCCAGTGGGAAAACAGATGTAAAATTTTGAGTCTGTGTACTTAAAAGCAGGCATACTCAACATTTTTATCCGCATCTACTGAGAGGAGACGAACGCTACACCCGGAAATTGCTTTTATGGTGGGGTAAGCATATATATAAATTTCAATTAAGCGATGGGAAATTTCTTCTTAAGAGCGTACGAACTTTTTAAAATGAAATATTTATTTTAAACAATTTGAAAATAATAATTAAAGGGCCGTTCAAGTATTCGGGCACATATACTTAGGGAGAGGAGGAGAAGCGGTGGAGCCTTTTTTTCTAGGTGGGGCAGGGGCATAGACTTATAATATAAAATGGCACAACTTGTACATAGTATAATAAAATTATACTATGTTAAAATTTTACATAAATCAGAAATAATAAATAAACAATTAATAGTAAATAATCAATAATAAATACAGGTGTAAAATTAATTTTGCCAAAGATTTCAATGATTTTCTGAAGATTTCACAAATATTACTAAATTTTTCAAATATTTCGCAAAGATTTCACGAGGATTTCAAAAATTTCGTGAAGATTTCAGGTACATTTTAAAGATTGCGCAAAGATTATAATAATTTCCCAAACATTTCGGAAAAATTTTGTAGGTTTCGCAAAATTTTGCAATAGATTGAAAAGATTTCACAAAGATTTCGTAAAGAATTCGGATAGATTTAAAAGATTTCAGAAAGACTTCAATGATGTCCCAAATATTTCACAAATATTTAAATAATTTCACAAATATTATCAAATATTTTTGAAATATTGCAAAGATTTCGCAAAGATTTCCAAAGATTTCAAGAAGGTTTTCAGATAGATTTCCAAGAGTACACAAAGATTTCAATGATTTCCCAAAGATTACAAAAATTTCACAAATATTTCGCAAAGATTTTGAATGGATTTAAAAGTTTTTACAAAGATTTCAATTATTTCAACAAAATTTCAGGTAGATTCCAAAGAGTGCACAAAGTTTTCAATAATTTCCCAAATATTTCGCAAAGATTTCAAATATTTAGCACAGATTTCGAATAGATTCATAAAATTTCAAAGATTTTTCGAAGATTTCAGAAATTTCTCAAATATTTCACAAATGTTACCAAATATTTCACAAATATTACCAAATATTTCACAAATATTATCAAATATTTCAAATATTTCGCAAAGATTTTAACGATTTCCCAAAGATTTAAACAATTTCACAAATATTTCGCAAAGATTTTGGATAGATTCAAAAGATTTCACAAAGATTTTAATTATTTCACGAAAATTTCGAATAGATTTCAAAGAGTGCACAAAGATTTAAATGATTTTCCAAAGATTTCAATAATTTCACAAATATTATAAGAAATTTCAAAATTTTTTCAAATATTTCGCAATGATTTCAGATAGATTTTAAAGATTTCATGAAGATTTTGAAGATTTCGCAAAAATTTCGGATAAATTTGAAAGATTTCACAAATAGTTCAATGACTTCAATAATTTCCCAAATATTACCAAATATTTCAAAAATATGTGAAATATTTTTAAAAAATTTCCAAAGATATCAGAAAGATTTCACAAAGATTTCCCAAGGATTTCACAAAGATTTCAATAATTTCACAAATATTAACAAATATTTCCAATATTTCGCAAAGATTTCACAAATATTTCAATGATTTCCCAAAGATTTCACAAATACTTCAATTATTTGACAAAGATTTCAGATAGATTTTTAAAAAAATTCAAAAGATTCAATGAATTTAATCATTCGATTTCAGAAGGGGGCCAATCAATACTTTGACCCTCCCTGGTCGATTTCTTGGGGGGCGGAATTGCACCCTAGGGCTCCGCTGCCTCTGGAGAGGAGGGGTACTTGATTGCGTTATGTTACATTTTTCAAAAATATTTCCTGAAGTAAAAGCTTTTTATTTTGTTTGTTATTTAATAATGAAAAGATTTATTTAAAATTTTCTGATGAGCTCAAGTTTTTTGCACTTATTTAATACAGCTTAAATATTAAATAAGTAGACATGGTGTATTTTGCGAGACGTCTAAATTAAACATAGAAGAAGAAGAATTTGTTTATTAGAGTCGGCCTTTTATGCACATTTTTAGGTCGCCTGAATGAAAGTGACGTGTGTTGACTGAGCTAACCTAACGAAACATTTAGAAAAGCATTTTAATAATAATCGACGAGCTAAGATAAAAATAAAAGATGCGTTGATTGTTCTTTAGAAACAAATTAATTTTTCATCAAGAAAGTTCTCTGAACTCTCTTCTTATCGATCCAAGCATCAGAAGTTGAAACCAATTTATGCGCTGCTGATTGCTTGTTTATGTCGATATGGAAAGAAGTGAAATATGTTTTACGTAGGTTTTATTAGCATTTGAGACTTTTTATTATTATTTCACTAGAGAAGTTCTTAATGTACGACATATATTATTAAACTTGAATTAACTAAATCGTTGTTACTTTATCTACGTAATTACTTAAATGAGTTATATACGATATGAAGTCAAGATTTTACATAAATTTATTGAAATTCCATATTACGTAGCTGCTGCTGAAATTCCATAGTACGAACCTGCTGCTGAAATACCTCAAAGTTAAGCTCATTATTAAAATCTCTAGAATGAAAAATATCTTCCTCGAGAAATCTAAAATTCGTTGAAACAAGAAAGATATATTTTATAAAAATATAAAGGGAGAATTCTCAATTCTAAAGCTGACCGGAATATTAAAATTGATTATAGTACACCCTAGAGCGAGTCCGTTGGCTTTGACACAGCGAAATGAGTTTCAATAAGGTCTGAAGCTGAATTATATAAAAGTAGTATACGGTTTGATATCTTGTAGCAGATTTGTACATGAAACTGAAAATTTTCTATAATAAAATTTACATAACGTCGTAAAAAGCCTTTATTCTTCATATTCTTTAACATTTTCAAATATTGCTTCAAAATAATTGCTTAAAGCTATTTCTAAGAGCATTGGTAAAGAGAATGTCAACTATGTATTCATAAAACGCATATGTCACTTCCATAACATAGTTTTTCGTGCTGAATGCAAATCCGACCTTCATTTATCACTTATATGTCAGTTTTAGATTTATTAGATAAAAAATGTTGTTAAAAATGACGAACTGTGCAAAAAGTAAGTTCAAGAATATTTTAAACAAAAGGGGGTACATGTGTCGATGCGTTTTTTCACGATCAATACTACCGCTGCTTTACTTTTGCAAGAGTTCAAACGGTTCTTGAGGTAGTCACAAAAACTTTGAAAAAATCGGAATAAACAAGGTTTTATAGAAACGCATAAAAACTGTAAGAACAACTCTAACCGTGCAGAAGATACATGATATGGAAACCATCTCCTTTTGTGAAGTAGATAATTTGAAGTATGTGATTGTTTAAGGCTTACTTATTTTATTTGAATTCTGTTGGATTTACTGAAATTCACACAAATTCTCTGAAATCTACCGTAATTGACTTACAGTGTATTGAATTCTCTGTAATCTACTTGAATTTGTTTGAATTCCCTTGTATTCGTTCAAATTCTCATGACATCCCTTGAATTTCTATGAATACATTCCATTGGATTCTCTCGAAATCCTCTGGATTCTATTGAATTTGCTTATATCCCTACAACTGCTATGTGTGTCCTATATTTGATTGTGTGTATGTTTAGAGTCGAATCAAATGACACTAAATTTGTGTTTGCCCTGTAAACTAAATTTTGTTAAAAATGCGGTGGTAATTAGTTGATATAAACGCATAGAGTGTTTATAGCTTACTCCATTTAACAATTTTCATCTTTGCGATTTTTGGAAGTTTCTAATTTTTCGTTTATAAGCCCTTTTTTTAAATATTAGGAATATAGAAACATAATAAGGACCAAATTTTGTTCTTTCTGACAAGGACAAACGATTAATATATTTAGGAATACTCTATGGCCAAATGAAGTATTACATCTACAGATTTTTATATTTTTTAATGTTTTTAATATAAACACTTCCATAATTTTGGGAATATAGTAATATTGTAAGAACTGATTGATTTGTTATAATAAGACAAATTACTTGATGTATTTATCAGACCGGTGTGACCAAATATAATTATGGTATATAGAGACTTATCGATTTGTTTAATATTTAGAAGAGAAAAAATGCTCAATTTTGGAAATACATCAATATTTTAACCATCAAATTAATTCGCTTTGTTGAAATGAATCTATATTGAACTATATTACCCATGAAAAATAAACAGTAAACAATAAATAATTAAAAACGGAGGCGAAATCCCCTTTTTCGCCCCCTCAGACTCCTCTTGCAATAAAAAATACCCTTTCCTATCGCCTCAGGCTCCTTTTGTAATCCAAAACAATTTTTCCAACCCCCTGACTTAATAATTTTTCAAAGCATTTATTATCTGGGAATTATCAGTAACATAAGAGCAATTGTAAAATCTTTAAAATAATAAATATAATGAAATTGAAATGGTTAAATTTGTCATATTATAATTAAAGATGCACACTATAACTAACACGCCGGAACTACTTTGCAGTGGTTTTCTTTAAAATTTACTAGAATTAAGGTACGCGAATTCTCTTATGAAAATGTATGGAAATTAAATTGAATTCCATTACATTCTTTAGAATTTCTCCGAATGCCATTGAATTGCATTGGAATTTGCGTGAATTTCCTGAAATTTATTGGGGTTGACTGAAAGTGGCTTGAACACTCTGAAATCTACTTGAATTCCTATGAGTGCCATAAAAGTCGCTATAATTCTCTTAAATTCCGCCGAATTCCCTTACATTCTTTGGAAATCTTTCGAATTCACATATCAGTCCTCTTTAATTGTAATTTTTGTAATATATTTTACATTCCTTTCACAAAAATCTTAGGGCTAATTAGCCCTCTACTGCCGTCTAAACAAGAAAAGTAGTAACTGTGTTATATTGCGAATGAGTCCCTTATCAATTCAACCGCAAATTTTATATCGCAGAAAAAAATGATAATAAAATCAATAATTCTTGGCCAGATATGTTAATCATTTACCTAGTGATGTGGAATTATTATTTATTATCAGTTTTCAATGTGAAAGTGTAGTTAAGATATCTGATCTATACCCGTGTGGAAAAATTTCGTGGCGCTGTACTGTTTCTGTCCAGTCCGCCTTAAGTCGACATTGGCGCGCCAAAGGCTGACTGTCCAGTGGCTAGACTGGGATGTAACGCTCGGATCGACTAGTTTCTAGACAAATCGGCTATTTTGATAAAAAATAATTAATAATTAAATAATATAATTATTTTTTATGCCATAAAAGTCCAATATATAGATTTTGCAGTTAATTAAAAATATAAAAAAAGTTTTTGTACAAAAAAAAAAGAAGAAATGAGTTTCCGTAAATCTCTTGTACATACGCTGGGTGTCGAACTTCTGATGTAACTTCCTATTATATTGTTCTAACTTTGTCCCGTCGCCTTAACACCTCGGCCATTTAAAAGTTAATTTTTTTTTCATTTTTGTCGGATATGAATTTCAATTCATTACATCCCAATATTTATTTGAATAGAACATGAACCATTTTTAAACATTAAAAGTGCTTGATGTGTGAATAAATCATTGAAAAAAATAAAGTGTGTATGATTTTCTTGCGGTTAGGCTACGAAATAATGATTGTTTATTATTTCAAATTATTAATACGTTAGGCTTAATTATTATTTACGCAATCAATGAATAATAAAAATAAATTGAATAAATCATTTATGTTCAAATTTGATTTTCTGGAATATCATCAGTATTATACATAGCATTATACATATTATAATTATTATAAATTCAATATAAATTTATTATAACTTGACTACATAATTCAATTGAAAAAAATGTTTTTAAACATTCTTAAAAAAATCGTTCTTAAGAATACAGTTCTTGTATTAAGATTTCGATTACCCTCAACCATTATTGTTTACGATCTTAAATATGTTTTGGTGTACAATTAATTATTGCTTAAGCATTTGTGTGATTGTGTATTGTAATTTTCTGAATCTTTTATTAAAAAATTATTATATTCTGAATTCACCTCTGTAATTTTTGTTTAAGTCCAAACCGCGATTCTATCTAGAAACTAGCTAAAATCTGGACAATCTTTATATATTCAAATTCTCAACGAACTCCTAGATAGCGCCAAGACTGGGACTAGACAGTAGAAAGTTTTGAATTAAACACGTAGCAAAACTACACAGCACCAGTGAAGCGCCAGGCTAGTGTTGCGTGAATAGACCGGCTTGAGAAAAACTGTACTGGCTTTAGCATGATTCAAGACTGCCACGAAATTTTTCCACACGGGTAACTTTCGTGTATAGTATTTGCAGTCAGTGATAAGTTAAGAAAACAAAATACAAATTATTTTCATCAAATTAACCTTTTAATATATGTTATTTAAAATGCAAGCGATAAGAAAAGTAAGATATAATTTGTAAATATAATATAATATTATATTATAATATATCCGGCATAATATAGCTGATCTGTATTAATTATGTTTTTTTTAATGGTTTTTAATTTGGGGTTAGCATAAGTTCAAAACCCTTCAAGTGCTCACCTAGATGACAACGATTGCTGCCATAAGCTTCTCATAGTCTAGAAATAACGGGTGAAAAATCATTACTGTCCATAAATGTAACTTTTTATCGACGGAACTACAGGCTATAAGCAACTTGCTCAGGAACTTGAACTTTAACTTTAACTCCCTTTAATCCCATCGATCTTCTGACGAGGAGCTTAAAACTATTAAGGTCATAAATTTCCAGTTCGAACTGAATTATAAAGTTTCGTGTTACTATATGTTAAATCTGTAGTCTATAATCCGCAAAAGGATGGAATGTGCGTAAGAAGAAAATTGGGCATGTTCTCTGTATGGTTTGGAATAAGGTAATTTTTGTACTTCATATAGAGTATGACAGTATATGATAGAACGCTCATAAATTATACATATTAAATTCAAACCAACTTTCTGGATTTTACGAGAGAAAATTATTTCAGTCTCTCTGAAAGAAGTATTAGTTAGAAAGTGTCGCATGTGATAACATATATAACTTTTTCCCTGGCATATCAACTATGAATTCAGAGGAACCTGTCACATATATATGAAAGATTACCTCTGGCTAAAACTTTCAAAAAAATTTGTTTCATAATTTCTTTAATATTCATTATCGATAGTGAGAAACTAAAAGCGAAACATAATCTTTGATCTGGATGAACTTGATTGGAGGGTGTAACATCTACCTCACGTCTCGTTTTCCTACCACCTTTTTCTCATATGTGTACGTTCAAATAAAAAGGGACCAGACTGTCAGCGTCGAAATCTTCAGTTGTTTGTTTTTGATAGGAAATAATTCTTCAATTCATGCTCTATCTGATGACATTATACTTCTGTCCCAGAATTTACAGAAAGTAGATAAATTTTAAGTTCAAAAAATAAATAAAATACATATGCTTATGGACCTCGCCAACTTTAAATGCTTTTTTGTCGAAAGGCAATTTTTCGATTTTCCAACTTCAAAACTGCCCCGGCACCTCATCGTTTCACCTAGAAGATTCATTATCAGCCAAAAATGTCGGAAATTTACCCGGAAACATGCCCCTATACGTAACTTCATGTCGACAACCTGGACTCTTTTCATTTGGACGTACACATATGTCTTTGACTCACAGTGATTTTACTGATCTTACCCGGTGGGTAGCTAGGCTAGTAGCTAGACTAACTTTAAATGAGTCTTGTTTTTTGGGGGTAGCGACTCCAAGTTAGACATTCTCCTACGAATCTAACTTTACTATTAAGCAAAGCATAATTAGCGAACATTAAAAACATGTTTAGGATAAAAATAAGAAGTAATATTTCATCTATACCTGTACTTAATTTCAAAATATAAACCCGTTATATTAAAATATAAATCCACTTCTTCCGTCCAAACTAAAAAGATACATAAGTGACATTTTTATGAAAAATGAGTTTTTGGTATCGTTGGATTCGTAAGAGAAAGCTGCGTCTAACTGTGTTAATACAAATTATTAATTAATGATATGTATTGCAAAAAACGATTGTTCATAAATGGGGAAAGTCGAAAAAGTTAAAAAGTACAACATAAAAAGATACACAAAGCACTTTGCGTGTCCTAAAATTTGTATAAGTCATGTAGGACGCCATCAGCATATAAATAAAAAAGAACCTAAAGAACTTTGTGTCTTTTTTGCCTTATTGTAAAAGTGACGGAATGCGGGGCGAATTTACGAACGAAAATAATAGCTAGCCCTTTACGTATGTTTTAGTCTCGTGAAATAGCTCGGACTCTGATCGGAAATCCAAGGGAAATAACTCCCGGCTAGATTCGACTATACATTATCGACGGTCGTTCGGGTAAGTTCGGGATAGCCGCTGAACACACAGTGTCCCTTACGTATGTTTGTGTTGTATTTTGAGGCCGTGCTCGAGCTCCCCGATAAAGACATCGTCCGCAAGTGACTTTGTGTTCTTTTTGCCTTGTATTTTTGACTTTCCGCGACTAGTAAAAAATCGCAAGTCCATTTTCTAATACAAATTGTTTAAAAAGTCAATTTTTTATTACAAAATATGAAAGAGCACATTATTTTTACCCAAATAGTGTATCTAGATTATTCAAAATTTTACTCGATATTAGAGTTCTTTGGGCAAACAGTTTTTCTCGATTTTCTCAGTTCGGGTGAGATTGGACTCATGTATCTTTTTAGTTTGTACGGCAGATTTGACCTCAAAAGATAGACTCGGTATTTATCCTAATGGGAAGTTGACTACTGGCGCAGTACTGCGCCAGCATGGGCTGCGTCGACGCAGTACTGTCCTCCTGCACTGGCGCAGTGTTGGCAAACCCTTGGCATGATAACTATGTTCTGTACTGCCGGCCAGTATTGCGCCAATACTGGCTTAATACTGTCGAAATGTACTGCACGAGTACTGGATATGAAGATGTGCCAGAGTTAAGCCGACGCTCTATTTTTCAAAATAAAATAATAATAATTACTTTATAAGTTGCACAATGTACACCTAATCAGATTTCTCACTTTGGCGGAAAAAATCGCCAGAATGGATTCAGAATGATATGAGGTTTTTTGTTGTATAAAAATTCACTGAGGTCTCATTATTTTAAGTTCACTGTTTAGCTGATCACTCACTTCTGACTGATTCGCACTCACGTTTTATTAGAAAAGAAGAGTACACTTTTTACTAAATACTATTAATATAATTGGGCGTGTCATAAAAAGAAGATAAACAGTTCACATTGCTTAAAAATTTTGGAGCATGGCCGACGTTAAAGCTGACGTTGAGTCAGTCAACCATAAGGGTACTGAGATGACCGCGAGGTGGCGCTGAGTCCGTTGAGACAAAGTATTTTATTCATTTCTATCTAAGATATTACCGTATAAATTGAAGGAAACTTTCTGCATGAAAATTTTCAGCGGGTGCCTATTTTCATCCTTTCGTGTGTATATAATTAACAAACAGGTTAAACAAATACCACAGGGTCCTACTGGGAGCAACTGCCATCTATGAAAGTGATACTGAATCCCAGTAGCACCGCCGTAAATCACACCTACGGCCACGTCTCACTACCGTGAGATAGGTGGCCACAGGGTACGACAAAATCACAACGACAGGCTAGCAAATCCCACGTGTGTCTTGAGGACACGGAGAGAGCAAGTGCCTCGGCATGTTATCGGCACCCGGGTATGGCTTTGAGGTTGCGAACCAGTGATAGTTTCGCACCTCCGAGAGCACTGATCATGAGGACAATTATTTCAACTGAATATTTTAGGTATAGTCGTTTGAGCTCCCTTTTAAGGTTTTGATACCTCTCCGCCTTTTTTTTCTCCTTAGCAGTGATGCTGTAGTCGGCCGAAGCCCAGAATTCGATGACGAATATAGTTTGTTTCTCGAAGTCCTGGAGAACGATGTTAGGCCTCGAGTGTGCAATGGAGACTGCCATATATATAAAATTTTATCATAAGGACAACCGCGGGATTTTACCAGGTGCTAGTGCCATTCTAGAAAATTCAACTCGCTCCTAGAAAAGTCGTGGTAACGTTTAAGCTGTAACCACGTCTTACAACCCCGGGTTGAAAAAATTTGGTATAGGATTGATCTAGAGAAACATCTGGGAATTCTTATAAGAGTAATCTCTCAGATAGTATAGTAAAAGTATGGCAAATGAGACGATCCCATACTTCATGTATATTTGAATGAAGTATAGTGGATGTATATCTTAAATATAGCTTAATTATAACAATGTATGGTTGAAATATAGGAAAAGTGTTTTTAAAGTATATTTGAGAAGGATAGCTTCAGTATAACTAAGGTATAGATAAATTAATGCTGATGTTTAGTTAAAGTATGGCTGAAGTATATGTCTAAGTGTAGCTCAAGTATGTAGATTATGTCTAAAGTATAGGAAAAGTATGGCTGTAGTAGGTATAGCCGTATTATTGCTAATGGGCGATAATCGTTTATCTGAAATACATAAAATTGAGATCCAGAATCCAGAACCAAAAATTGCACCTGAATAACAATTTTACTAAACCTTTTTATGCTATTACTATTATATTTAGGAATCAAAGATTCTGCGTCTCTCACAAATATATGTGACATGAGAATCATATTAGTTGTCCATTGTATATCCGTTGTATATTGTATATCCTGACGAACAATATTCAAAACATATTTCGCTCACGAAATCACTTGAACCGTGAATTTTTTAAATTTTTGGACAAGCTGTCATTTATGATACATTTTATTTTATCCCGTTGCTAGGGTATCTTGGAGAACAAATGAGTGCAATTTTATGTCCGATACTTTTGCCTATACTTTAGATAGACTTAAGTATAGATGAAGTATATCCCATACTTCAGCTATACTTCAGCCATACTTCACCTATACTTTAGATATACTTTACCTATACTATTTCAATATACTTCAAGTATGGGATCGTCTCATTTACCACACATTTTTAATACTTTGGAAAGTCAATGATTGATCACTCCCATACTTACGATTTTTACCTGGGGACCGCGAGATAGGTGGTCACAGTCTGCGATGGACTCAATACGACGATCCGGCAAAAGGATCCCAGTAGAACCGCCGTTAATCACACCTATGGCCACTTCTCACGACCTTGAGGTAATCACAAAAAGTAAAAAAAATTTAGAAATAGTTGTAGTAACCCTACTTGAATTTTAATCATTTTCATCTTGCGCTATCATTGTTTTTGTCAAAAAATTTAAAAATTGAATAAATGTTCAATTTAAAATTACCGAAAGGGTTCCAAGTCAAAAGCAATGAAATTATCTGACTTTATTGTAAGAGCGTAATTATTTTAGAGAAATTTTCAGTTTAAAATGATCAAAAGTGTTCTAATTAAAGAGCAATTTAATTATCTAACTTTTATTGTATAAGGGGCGTTATTTCTCAAGTGTACCCACTCAAAAAGTCAATGTTGTCCGATCTAAGTTAAACTTAGGCAAAGCGTTGTGCTATTGGATAGTAGTTTATGGGGGGAAAATTTTGTCATTCGGATAAGTATTGACCGAGGGGGAGGGGGTGAAAGTTTTGGGATTTTCGTGGATATCGTCTATTTCGGCGATTTTTAACTCTTCTAATAGCGATAAAAAAAATTTTGTCCAGTACAGTTTTGATAGAGTTTTTCACGCCCTTTCGATTGGTGCTACGCATTGTTTCAAAAAATAATTATTTGACCTTAAAAAATAAAGGTCAAAAATAAATTTGACTTTTTTTCGAAATAAGACAGGTTTTTTTGCCTTTTTTTTTGGTCTTAACAGAAAGCTTAGGTTTTTTCCTATAAGAATATGTAGATTAGAAAGTGGGATTTAAATTTTTAATTTATGAAAATAATCGTTGAGTACTCCGGTACGCGCATGACGCTGGCGCTAGAGCCCCGCGGCGCACCGTGGTGCCTTCATGATACTGTTTTTACGAAAAGTAATAATATATTCTAGTATATTTGATCGCTCCCTGCATTTTACAAGGTTGATACTGCCATTATTTAAATGCCTGCATTACTTTCACTGAATTTGGAATTTTGAAAAAAATGTTGAATTTCGGAAAATCAAGTTATTGAATAAGTGGTCGGGTCGAAAATGTGGTTTCATGAATTAACTAAAATTAAAGCTTGGGGATTTTTTTATGTTGATGTCTAGTCTTCTATCTGCCTTTCTTTCAGCCTTTTGTTTTTTTAGTAACAGTTGTTTTCACTTTGTTTTCTACTTTTCGTTTCTTCTCTTTTGGGAAGTAGTCGCATTCCGTGGCTGAGGAAAATTTCTTCAATTGAAGTCTCCCATCTTCAGTAGGTATAAATGCATGGTATCGCAAAGTCCCTTTGATTGTCACCGCAGCACTGAATCTGCTTTTCAGATCTTCAGCAGTGGCTTCGTGATCTTCCTTGCTACTAAAAATGATTTCAGTTTCCTTGCAGTACTTCTTTGTCCACTGAAATAAGGATGAAGCTTCTAGGATGCGATCTTCAGGGGAACATTGTAGGCTAAACCTTGCTGCATTTCGTGTAACATTTGCCCCTATGCTCACATGCTCATTGCTAATATCCTAGCTCATAAGGTAGATTTCGCAATTTCAGCTGAGTGGCATTACCATCCTACCGCTCATGGTAAGGGAGCATGTGATGGCATAGGGACGAATGTTGAACGAAATGCAGCAAGGTTTAGCCTACAATATTTCGCTAAAGTTCGCAAGCTAGATGCTTCATCCCTATTTCTGTGGTCAAAGAAGTACTGCAAGGAAACTGAAATCATTTTTAGTAGCAAGGAAGATCACGAAGCCACTGCTGAAGACCTGAAAAGCAGATTTGGTGCTGCAGTGACAATCAAAGGGACTTTGCAATATCATACATTTATACCTACTGAAGATGGGAGACTTCAATTGAAGAAATTTTCCTCAGCCACGGAATGCGACTACTTCCCAAAAGAGAAGAAACGAAAAGTAGAAAACAAAGTGAAAACAACTGCTACTAAAAAAACAAAAGACTGAAAGAAAGGCAGATAGAAGTCTAGACATCAGCATAAAAAAATCCCCAAGCTTTAATTTTAGTTAATTCATGAAACCACTTTTTCGACCCGACCACTTATTCAATAACTTGATTTTCCGAAATTCAACATTTTTTTCAAAATTCATCACTGAAAGTAATGCAGGCATTTAAATAATGGCAGTATCAACCCTGTAAAATGCAGGGAGCGATCAAATATACTAGCATATATTATTAATTTTCGTAAAAACAGTATCATGAAGGCACCACGGTGCGCCGCGGGGCTCTAGCGCCAGCGTCATGCGCTTACCGCAGTACTCAACGCTTATTTTCATAAATTAAAAATTTGAATCCCACTTTCTAATCTACATATTATTATAGGAAAAAACCTAAGCTTTCTGTTAAGACCAAAAAAAAGACAAAAAAACCTGTCTTATTTCGAAAAAAAGTCAAATTTATTTTTGACCTTCATTTTTGAAGGTCAAATAATTATTTTTTGAAAAAATCCGTAGCACCAATCGAAAGGGCGTGAAAAATTCTATCGAAACTGTACTGGACAAAATTTTTTTTATCGCTATTAGAAGAGTTAAAAATCGCCGAAATATACGATATCCACGAAAATCCCAAAACTTTCACCCCCTCCCCCTCGGTCAATACTTATCCGAATGACAAAATTTTCCCCCCATAAACTACTATCCAATAGCACAACGCTTTGCCTAAGTTTAACTTAGATCGGACAACATTGACTTTTTGAGTGGGTACACTTGAGAAATAACGCCCCATAAGCATAATTATTCCTTTTTATTACCGCTTAAAAATTGTTTCTTATGTTTGTCAGTACTGGCACAGTACTTGACTTGAAATTCCCCCTATACTACGCCAGCGCTCGTCCGCCAATAAGCCTTGGCTGGCCGTTGGCAGGACCTAAATTGAACTCAATGTGTCTTATGGTTAGAGGCGTAGGACTTCCAGATGCAGGCTCGATCATGAAGCCCCTGCTTTAGGCCAAAAATCTGTAGCCCAGCACAATTCCCAAATTTTTTCGCACTTTCTGGGGAGCCAACTAATTTTCTTAGAATACCCGTATCCTAGGGAAACACTTGACATCAATGAGTTGAATAGCAGATTGATAACACTAAAACTGTCGTCTGGGTTAAACCTCAGGGCTCGCTTCAGGCTCTCTTGAGATTTTTTTATTTTAATTCATACCTCAAGAGAATAAATCAAAATACTATACAGGGAGTACTAAAAATCGTTTTGTTTTAAAATAAAAAAATTCTCATTGTCAGATTCTCATCGCGCGCTGTGCGCGCGGCTCGCAAGTTTGATCGCGCCTGGGGCGCGCACCTGTTGGATCACACGCTTCGCGCTCGATAATATGTTTATATCGCTCTTCACGCTCGTTCATTGTGCACCCCCTCACATTTTTGCAAAGGACTTCTGAAATTAAATGTCAAACTATCGACAACTGAAATTTAGTGCTAGTGAATTCTCTTTTGTCAAAGCTCCTTCGGCTTTAACGAACACATTCTTACCACGTGTCTCGCGAGAAAAAAAGGTTAAGAGCAAATTTTCAGGTTTAATTTAAAAACAATTTTGTTATTAAACATTTCTTTGTAACTTGTGCCTTTTTGTCAAAAAATTCATTTTGTTTATTTGTAATGTAATTTTTCACGATTAAAACAAAAACTGAGCGTGTTATCAAAAAATGATTGATGACAAATTTTTATTTATTTTTTCAATGAACAACTTGAGCCCATCAATTTTTGTCGTAGCTTGTGTCGTTTGTCCCAAAATCTTATTTTTTTTTATTATTAATGTTGTTTTTTACGAATAAAACAAAAACCACGCGTCAAATCAATAAGTGATTCATAACGAATTTATAGATCGTTCTTGGGTGCACAATTTTTATTTGTATATCTTTGTTTGTATCTTTCATAGTTTCACCACAAAATGGAATTTTTTATTTTTCATTATTTTTTGTATGATAAAAATTTGAATTTTTTATTTTTCATAAAAATTCATAAATTTGTTATGATAATCTTGTAGGGCTTAAAAAAGGAACGTTTTTCTTTTCGTGACTTTTTTCATATCGTGCGTTGTTTGGCTTAAAATGTTCATTTTCATTTTTTTTTTTTTTTTTGATTTTGAAAATACTATAGCTCTGATAAATTTCTTTTTATCAAAAAAAGATGTACGGATAAATTGTGTGATTTCCGAGTACTGCGAATAGCCTTCTTTTTACACCCTCAAAAAGTGTGCCAAAGCATAATCTAATCCGCGTAGTCTCTCAAAAATTATCTGGTATACAGGCAACGACGACAGACAGACACCGACGTAAAAACTATTTTTTCTGACTCAGGGGGCCTCAAAACGTTGACATTTGATGGAATCCGCGAAATAACTCAAAAGTGGAGCTTCTTTGGCTTGAAGTCTGTCATTTGGCATCCAAAAACGGCTCTCAATGTTGCATACCTGTGAACACCTTGAACGTATTCAAATTATTTAAAACTGTTGAATAAAATCAGTTTTAATTGGTTGTTTAGAAATTTCTTGTTTTAATAACATCCTCGGTATGGAGTAGCCTGGATAAGAATGTCAGTGTGTAAAAATTCCCCTATAATTAAAAAACATTGAATTTTCTGTCATTTATAGTTTAGCGAATATGGCCTTCAGAATTGATTTTTAAGTGAACAATTTGTCTCAACATTTTTTTAATTCTAGTGCACTTCATGTAAAAGATTGTTTTGTTCAAATAAAAATACGTACAGGTCCCTGTACAATAGGTTGTCCTTAAGATGACGCAATGTCTCAAAATTATTAAAATGATTCATGAATGTTAATTTTCATAAATATAATAATTGTTTACCAGCGAATACAACTGATGGTTACATACGATCAGGAAAAAAATGGACTCAATTAGACCAAAAATACTACCCCTTGGCTTCAAAAACTACACTTTATAGGGGTTGAAATATTATACCTGTATCTTGAATTTTAAAGATTTTATGCGTTATTCATTGGATTTATTGGCACGTAAATGACTTGAAAAGGTACAGGAAGACGAAAAATTATTTTTTTACAGAAAAGTACCCTTATAATAAAAGAGGATCCTTCTTAACCTCAATAAGATGCTGATCTGACGAAATTAAATGAAAGTATAGCATTTTTTCCAGTCACTGGAAGTACATCGTTTCCAAACTTCTAACTTTCATTTGGGTGAGTAGTAAAACAATTGCGAATCGTACCTGAAGTTAAATGTGGATTGAATATGCGATGAGCACTTATTTCTCAGCTGACAGTATTTCGAGAAATCTATTAAGTTAACCATAAAAATGAGCGATAATGATGAAAATAACATTAAAATATCCTGGAAAGAGAATCTTGAGGGGAACAAGATACCCTCATATGAAGATGTTCTAAGGATGGTTCAGTACCATCTATCTTTGGGAAAAACCATACATGAAAGTGCCACATAAGTATAGTTTGTGCGAAACAATTTTAAATAAACAATGAAACATCCACGTATTTTAAATAATTGTCGTCGATATCTAGATGTATTGTCGATCAAACAATAGGGTTCTGGGATAAGGCGAAAATTCCTGGGCGAGAAAAATATCGTCGTGTTAAAAAATTGAGTTAACTACATAAAACCTGGAATGATCTTAAGAAGAAAAGCGAGCGAAGTTCAAGAGCTTTCGAAGAAAATAGAAAGAACTTCCGCGATAATTTAGATAACCTGTTCGACATAGATCACGGTGACGCTCTTGCAAGAAATAAGGTCGAAAAACGAGGCAATTTTTAATTTCACAGAAAGAAAAGCGTCGTAATGGAGTTATAAAGGAGGTGAATGATAGCTCAATAGAAAGTGTAAAGAAAGTCGTGAAGCGCAAGGCTTCTTATGATATATGCTTTCCTCATTCAGCACATTCATCAATTTCTTCAATGTAATTTGAAAGCTACAGTGATAATGAAGAAATGTATGGCGATAAAGAAAATAATTACTTAAATGAAAGGTTAGTAATTATCAGTTTGAGTTTAAAAAACTTTGATTTTTTCAATTATTTTTTGAAAAAGAAATAATTTTTTCTTTGGGACCCTAACTGGGAACTGAAAACACAAAAGAAACTTCCAAAGATAGAAGTAATCACTCCAGCTCTTTGTCGAACTTTAGACAGAGCTGAATTGTCTAATAGGATGGCAATGTACGTCGTGTCAAGTACATAATATATTTTCAAAAAAGCTTCATGAATAATTGTTTTTAGATGATTTGAATTCAAGAAAATTACCCTAGAAAAAATTAGAAACGAAGAACGATTAAAGTTTGCTTCTGAATTAAAAGAAAATTTTTAATTAGAACAGACGTTACAATTGCACTGAAATTGTACACGTGTTTTATAATTGACTGGAAAGAAGAAGGTGGAACGATTGCCCGTTTTAGTCTCTAGCGCTGGTGAATTTCAAATCTTGTGTGTGCTACAGATGGAGTCTGCTTCGAGACTTCCTCAAGCTTCTGTGGTGGCAGATCTTGTTGAATCATGGAACATTGTTGACCGTATATTAGGATTATGCTCCGATACATGCAGTGTTAACACTTGTAGAGTTCAGGGGACATGCGTACGTTTGGAACAGCGCTTTCAAAAAGATTTGCTCTACTTTGCTTGCAGACATCATATCCCTGAAATAATGCTCGAAAGTGTATGCAAAGAATGCCTTGGCCCAACAACTGAACCAGAAACTCCATTATTTAAGAAGTTTAGTGAAGCGTGGAAATCTTTCGATAAGACAACTTTTTTATAGTAAAACTTTTTTCATTAACGTAATTCAAAGTTGATGTTAGGATATAAAATATTCCTTGGGCCGAGATAAATCAATTGACCTATGATATTAATACATTTTATTGAAGTCAGAAGTCATGGTCATTTATAATATTTGAAAAATAGGTTTTTCATATTTAAACTTTTTTCATTAACATAATTCCAAATTTATGGAAAGACAGAGAAGATTCCTTAAGGCTGTTGGAGCCAGGCTCCCCAAGCTGCAATGTATTTGCCTGCGTTAAAGTTTGACTAAGAGTTTCGCAGAAAAAAGGGCCGATGTCGCTAGTTTTGTACACACGCAATCACATTTTTAAGTCGTTGAGATACTATTTATGTGTACTAATGTGCTCATGTGCTAAACCAAAATTTAATATAAATTAAAATACTCAAAAAAATTAATAAAAATACGTTATTTCGAGGTGAAACATTTCGCAAGTGGATTTTTATGGAAGAAAGTATTTTTTACATTTAAAATTTGAAACAAATTAAAAGTAATTGTCTAGAATTAAATGGAATTGAGATAAATGTATTTCTCTAGCCTCTATAACCTATAATTTTCAACCCTTGTTTTTTTTTAATAATTTACCAATATAAATCAATTTTATATTAGTTTCACTGCTAGTCAATGATAACGAGAAAAGAAAGCTAAACAAAAACACGAAGTTCAAATCGAACTTGCCGACGACAAAGGTGTTGTTGAAGAAATGAACGATTTTGGTATTGACATTGACTTACGTACTTGCTCAGAAAAAACTTGCTAACCAACAAATAAATAATATTGCTTTACTTTCAAAAAATTTCCATATTACCCTTTATTTCTTTCGTATTCTACAATTTAGTCTTATGAATAATTTTTCAAAGTTTTCAGAGTTAAATTATTTTTTTACCCACTAATCTTACGTAATTTCTTAAATATATCCCAATAAATAATGAAGGATCACTTTAAAATGAAGTTGGATCTTAAGAAAACACTATAGAAAATTGATGCATTTGATAAATCAAACAAATCACAAATCATAAATAATTGTACCAATAACTTGTATTTATTTATTTTATTATAACAGCCATACCACGCTGAAAAAACCAGTTCTCGTCAGATCACTGAAGTTAAGCAGCGTTGGGCGCGGTTAGCACTTGGATGGGTGACCATTCGAGAAAACTGAGTGCTGTTGGCACATCGTGGGTGTGGTGAGCCCACACTTGTAGTTATTTACTACAAGTTATCAACCTAGAAACACTACCCGAATCGGGTAGTGTCACGCCTACCCCGAAAGGGAAATGGCTTAATGGTATACATACATTATTATTTTTTATTTTTATTATTTCATTTATTGTGTTCATTTCTGTTTATTTTCACTGGAATCTGAGTGAATTCAAATTAACCGAGGTGGATTTAAATTAATTTAAGTGAACTTCAGTGAATTCTATATGAATTCAAAAACAGTTTCATTCTTCATAATTTCATTTGATTCCATTCAATTATTTTCAATTTCTTCAAAATTTCAGATGCAAAAAATACTTTCTTCCATAAAATTCCACTTGCGAAATGTTTCTCCTTCAAATAACGTATTTTTAAAGAATTTCTGAAATATTTTAGTTTATTTTGAATTTGGTTTGACACATGAGCACATTAGTACACATGTGTAGTCTCTCGCCGACTAAAAAATGTGTTTGGGTGTGTGCAAAATTAGCGCCATTGGCCCTATTTTCTGAAAATATCTTAGCCAAACATTAATGCAGGCAAATACATTGCAGCTTGGGGAACCTGGTTGAGGCAGGCTCCACAAAAATGGCATCATCTGTGAAGCACTCGAAATTTAAAAATAACATACGATAATTTGGTTTTGAGGTTTTTAAAATGCAGTTTGCAAATTTGAGAAAATTCTATGTGTTTTACTAATATGTTGAAAGCTTTTGTTCTTGTCCGATTTTCAAAAGAAATGGCAAAAATTGAAGATCCTTGCGTATAGATTTGCATCGAGAAATAAAACATTCGATTTTTTCATGTGAAAAAAGTTAGTGGCAGTCTGGGGCTAGTCTTGGCCACGTCTGGCTTTATCTAGAACACCTAGTCTGGAAGGTATGGACTAGTCTAAGACTGGAAGTGAACAGCTATCCCAGAACAAAAAAAGTTATAAGTTCGATCAGTACATTTTTTTTACATGTTTCGAAAAAGTTACTTACTTTAAGAACCTGGTCTGGTTTAGATGTGGAGCTGATCAGCTAAATACACTTGTAGAGAAAAGTGATTTTTTTCAAGTCATTAAAAAAATAAAGAGCGTCCATCCAGTGGCTGGCTAGCCTCCCACTAGTGGCTAGTCAGCCATTTACTAGTGGCTGACCATACGTTCTAGCATAGGATTAGCCAAAAAAACGTTACACTTTTGTCCAGGCACAAAGCAGACTATCTGGTCAGCACCAAGACTAAAAGCCAGGCGGTGTAGTTTCGGCCGGGCTAGCGACAGAAGATGTTTTCACGTCGGTTTGAGTCTTTTTTATTTGCTATCTATGATGAAAAAGTAAGATAAACGAGGAACTTCTATTTGTTGACTGATATGCTAGAAGTTCTTCGTGTATATGTCTTTGAATGTGTGTAAATTTTCATTCGAAAATGAAAAGTTCTATGTCCTGATAAAGAATTGTTGATATTGAATACAACAGAGAGCGTTACTGTACGATAGTGAGTAGTTTTGCAGTCCAGTTAGATCTATATGTCGTGTGTTCGATTGAGATTTCTTTGTCTTGAGTATGAGTCAATGTAAAAAAGATAGAAAAGTCTGAAAATTGATATTTAAATGTTTGAGAAAAGCTTATATATGAAATTGTATGTCTGCAAAGTTATGTTTGCTGGAGCAAAGATCATCTGTTATTTTTGATATACTGAAAATGTTTTCTCATGTCTTTATTTCATCGTGCCAATTACCTTTTGATTATGGTTAAGTAAGGATTCTTATTTTTTGTATGCGCTAGCCTTTTGAGAAATACATTTCTTTTAAACTTTTGCATATTGCTGTACACTAATTATGAGACAAATACAAATTTGTTCCTTTGGAACAGTCTGTGTATAAACGTTAATTGAACAGATACAAACTCTTTTATCACTACGCATATTGAATGATTTTATGATAGGAATACCCATTGAAATAAAAATGGAATATCGCTTACACTACAAGAATGATTTATGGTGATATGTGTTGGATAAAAATGCAAAATTAGAAGAGTTTGTTGCTTTATATATGTTAATGTGATAAACAATATAAAATGTCGAAGAATAATATAATAAATTAAATATTTGTAATTGTAACTTTCAATCTATCATAAAGTAGTTGCTAATAATAAATACAGTTTTACTTTCATTATTTTATATGATTATTTGTCTGAAAATTTTAATCCGTTAAATTTCACTATTTTTCAGTGAAAATCCTACTACTCCTTTGATTAAAAGATCGATTTCTAGCTATTTGTATCAGTGGAAAATTCTTTACTGACTTGATTCAGTGAGCCATGTCTCGCTGATACAAATTTGAAGAAAGGTTAAAATAATGAATTCATAAATTTGCATTCAGGTATTAAAAGTAAAATATGCAATAATGTTGTATGCACATCTTTATATTCACGAACTTGTGCACGAAACTGGAAAGACTGCTTTTAAAAAGAATTCCAGGCACCCTTAGATGAATTTGAATTCCTCAAGAATATTGCTGCAGTCTAAATGTTGCACCTGTGAAAGTAGTCGATTTTGCATGCCTCACTCAGAGAATACTCAGAGAATATTTTAAATTTAATGTATTATGAAGCCGGAATTTCGTGTGCTGAATGCAAATTTGTGGACAGTGAATAAGTGACATTTGTTGCAAATTTTTAAACCTGACTTCTGGATGAAGAATGAATGTGTAAGGTGTTTTAAGAAGAAAAAATTAGGCAAATTAGTTTCCCTAAAGTCGAATGAATATTTGAACCCTTTTCTGAAATGTGTTTTTTTTAATGTATATAGATAGTGAATTTTCAAATTTAATTTTGCAAAATTCGATAGCTTTTCTCATTCTTTAATCGCTCTCATTTATTCACGAAGTAGTATAAGGAGATCCAACTCTAATATAAGGATACCCCCATTTTTCCGTGCCCACTTCCTATAGCATACCCACAGCATACCAGATTAAGTATTGTAGCGCCTCTCATGAGAAAATTTGAAACTGTTGAAAACCAACGGCAAAACCTATGTTATAACGGTTTTCCGCAAGAGGCGCTAGAATACGTCATCTGAAGTGCTATAGGATGTGGGCACGGAAAAATGGGGGTACAACTTTCCGAAATGGCCCATAGAGTTGGATCTCCTTATACTACTTCGTGCGTTTATTATTATATTTTTTTATGATGATTTTGTTTTTATATAATTCATTTGTTAGAGATTTAGACTTGAATATTTGTATAGGTTTCAAATTATGAATAAATATACTTATAAATTATACAAGTTATATATTTTTTTGCATCGTCATACTTGGTGCAAAAAAAATAATAGGTACCCTATGAAAGAAAATAATGTACCCCTTCTTCTACTTTTTAATTCTGATTTTGAATAATCAAAGTTTAGAAATATGAGTTTCGAAAAGAACTTTTTACGATGTACCAAAATACCATTTTGAATCAAATTAACAGAATTTTTAAATTTAACTGCAAGATTACTTTTTGAATTCAAGGAAGTATGAACAGCATATTTTGAATGGTAGATTCATTTTTATTTAATACATAAATACGCGGATTCCATGTCTGATCACATGAAAACTAAATTGATTGATCTACTTGAAAGAATATTACGAAATTTAATTCCAAGAGTATACTTTATGCAGAATTTTGATAATATATGACCGCACACATTTGGGGTGTTAGCGAGCAAAACATGATAAATCCATTCGAAATGATTCCTCAATAATCAGACAATTGCTGTATCTCGAGTTCTGAAGATGCTAAAACCATGTATAACTCATTTTTTTCAAAAAATGGATTTATTATGTTTCGTTCGCTTCCTCCTGATTTCAAGTCATATGAATATGACGAATATGACTGATATGACTAAAAAATATGAATATGGAACAGTCAACGTAAATTTTTGTTAAATTACCTACTGTAATTTTAAAACTAATTTGAGTATTCAACTTTTTTTTTTCAATTTTCATAAAGATTTTTAAAATTTGTTGAAATTTGTTGGAAAAGTCAAGGATATTTATGATTCATTAGAATAGGAGTGGTCTGAAGAAAAAATTAAAAATTGCATAACGAATAATACAAGCGAGGTAAACATGATTATTTTCAATTACATTACTAATTTTGGAAAAGAAAAAATATTTCGGGTTAAAACTGTTTAACTAACGTTTTTTCAAGGAATTAAATCATTTAGGATACTTAGGATTAAATCAGAATTGCAGGTTTTGCCTTTCGTGGAAGTAAAAACAAACAAATTAATAAACCTAAATATTGTTAAATAAACAATTTAAAACCAAAATTTTGTTTGCTAAAGCTGAAGAACGCTTAGATTTTATTTTCAAACTGGCAACAGATAACCATTCGTCTATTTTTGTCAATAGTATCAGTTTGAATATTTGAATAATTTTGAGATTTACTGTATAGTCACATTCTTAAACTGTGATATTGAGTAGGAAGTTACACTACCGTTCAAAATAGTGTTTTCACTTAGGGGACTTCCATAAATCACATGGTTTCTTCAAGAGGAGGTATGAGTCGACAAAAGGTCACGTTGATCTCTATGAGGGGTGGAAGGGAGTCCGAGCCACGTAGTTTAACACTAAGGTATTTAAACAAATAAAACACATGGCTTATGCCTCTGTCGAAATAGCACGCGAAATCCTAAATATCTATTCCCAGTCATGAATAATTTACGCGAGTGGCTAGTCTCGTCATTTGTTACTTCAGATGGTCTCTAAAAGAATAAAAAATAAAAAGATCGAATAATTTGTTGTTTTATTTTCGTTCTACAAGAGATAGAGAAAGCCACGTATAAAATACCCTTACGAGGGTTTCTTATGCGTTAACAGAATTGACTGCTCTTGGGCACGCTTCCACATTCTTTGCGATAATTCGACAACCAGTAACTATTGATTTATTGCCCGGTGTCATCTGAAAAAGGAGATTTCAGATTCTAGTTTAGAAATGTTTCAATTTTTGCCATTTACTTCCTTAAGCATGTCTGTTTTTAATCCAATTTTCGTAAATGGACGCATCATTTCGACCGGTAGTGTATATACATAAATATAATATAATGAATATAAAAATAAAAATTCATAATTGAATAGATGATATCAATTAAACTAAAAATCCTCAGTCATTATGCTTACACTAAATCTCAAGGCATACAATTTTGATCGAAAAGTGGATCAATTCGTTGCAGAGGGGGAAAAAAATTGACATCTACGTAGGCAGATGTGAATGTTCTTATAATTTTCAATTTTGACGCTTCGGGATTTCGTGTGTTCCTTTCTTAGTGAACACATTTTTTTCAAATATAATCGTTGACTGACTTTAAAGATAAATCTGGTAATACAAATCATCTGAGAATCCAGGAAACACTCTGGCGTCCGTACAAATTGTATAGCATACGTGTGGGAGAAGGGTGAAATGAAGTGTGAAAAAGGACACATGGAGCATGTGTACTACGTAGTGTATGTGACTGTCGCGTGTTGCAGTGAAAGAAAGATGTAGGAGAAGTGGAATTGAAGGTTGCTGGGGTTGAGACTTCGCGATGAGCTACCTTCAGCTATACTCCCTCGACGAGGAAGACAGGTAATTCAATAGCTGTTTCGGTATTACGGTACTCGCGGCAAGCATGATAACCATATACCTAAACCACATACAAATAAATAAGTGAAAAATCGAAGAATGAAATCACAAGGTTATTCAATGATCTTGGAGTTTAAATGTGTCTCCTAAATAAATACTCGCTTGACTCTGATTAGTCCCACCGCTACTACTGGGGTTCGTATAAAAAAACCTTACCATCACAATGAGTAATTCCCAGATGTCTGCCTCCAATTCGCTAGATTCTCAGATATTTTTTACGGGACCAAGAAATAAGATGTATAGTTTTTTTCGGCCCAATTTTATGTTTAGAGGGTGATGCCACTCTAAAAGTATTCCACTGAAAACAGCAAAATTCGTAATTTAAATAATATTCTTCAATGGTACTCAGAAAAAGCTTTATACACATTTAATTTGCGTGATAAATTATTGAATGAATGATTGTCTTACAACATACTACCCCTAATTGAATCGTCTAGTTGCAGAACCGGCCAACTCCTCGATTTTGGAAAATGCTTTTTTTCAGTTTTTTGAGTCGTAAGTGAACTTTTTAATGAACTGGAAACAAGAAACCATGAAAAAACCGCTTAAATCCCTATTTTATATGCGTTCGAAAATCACGATTTGCTGCAAAACCGGTCAAATCTCCATGCTGAAAATGGCCGCTCGTTTCGTGTAGTATTCGCCTACATACTTAAGGATAATGAAGTTTGTGGAAGAAGTTCCTTTTAATCAAGCAAGAAATAGGAAAAGTGTTTTGAAACATTCTGCCCTAATGTCTGTAAAAACCAAACAGTTTTGGTTCCCATCTTATTCTGGCTAAGTGTGACAGAAAATCAGCTTACCCCAACAATTTTGTTTCTTGGAGATGGCCGATTTTGCAACTAGACCATTCAATTATCGGAATTACACATATAAAAAATTAAAAACATGTGACATAAATTATTTTAATTCTAAAAAAAACTTAAACGAGGATTATTTTATGATAGAATAATAACTTGATAATCCACTGAGATCATTTAGGGGTAAACTACCCCTAATAAGTCAGTTACGTCTGCCTTGTGATACAAAATTTGAAAGTCGCACAGTGATTGAACAAATGCACAGAAAATTCATGCAAACACTATATAATGTAGACTCAACCCTAAATTATCACAAAAACTACAATCTGTCTCAAAAGGAAAACCACCCCTGTAGTGTCAGTCATGCCTGTTTTGTAATAAAAAAGGAGAAAGAAGTACCAGCATAGAAAGAATTTTATTTCATTTATAAATTGTTGAATGTATGACGCTCTAACAACTAGTATTCCTTATTAGGGGTTAAACCACCCCTAACTTTGAAATTACGTAAATGAGAAATAAAAAACTTTGAACCAAAATTATATTTAATTATAAAAACATGAAAAAATTAGATCACGATAATAAAATAGTGATTTAGTAACCTACCTCCAGTATCAACTGTCAAACCACTCCTTCAAATAAAAAATAAACACGGCGCGTAATCTTTACATAAATGCAGAGAAAAATCTGACAATCGCCTGTGCATGAAAACGAAGCCTTAGTTTACCGCAAAAATTATAGTCTTTTTCAAAAAGTAATAAACCGCCCATTATATACTCAATTACATTTCATTATAAAATAAAACTGAATAAATATTCCATATTCGTTTTTTAACCTAAATTGTTTACCGGAATTTCTTACGAAAAGTTTAGAGCTGTAAATGTCTTGCAGATTAAAATATATTTTTAGTGTCTTAAGACTCATAACACTCAAGACAAATGGGGCATAATTTCTGAAGTGTACCCACCTCGAAAATGAAAGTTGTCCGATCGGGCTAAAAATTAGCCCAATTGTAGTCCTATTAGGTAGTACTCCTCACACCAAAAATTAATTCATTTTGATAATTATTTATCAAAGTGGAGGGGGTACAATTTTGTGTTTTTTAAGAAAAGCTTTACTTTCAAACGTTTGTAACTTTTGTCCTATTGCCTTAAACAAAATTTCACTTCAAATATTTTCGATAGATTTTTTCACACGCTTTCTGTTGGTGATAATGATTTTTGAAAAAAATCAAAATTTTACCCAAATTTTCGAAAATCAAAAATAAATTTGACTTTTTTTCAAACTTGGGCACTTTCTTTTTTCTTTAAAATAGTTTTAAAAGAAAGCTGAGATTTTTTCCTATAAGACCTCCAATTTTTAGAGTGGCAAATTAATTTGTCTTTGAGCAATAAAACGATACATAAACAAGATGCCGTGATAGGGCCGGTGGCGCGCGATCTCCCCTAGTGCGCTCAGGCCGAGGATCTTTGTGGCAACGCTTTAGTGCCAGTTTTTTAAGTTAAGTAATATTATATGCTGCTAGAATAACTGTTCTCTGCATTTTCAGGGTGAATTAACAAAGGCCTGCATTACGGTAAGTGTAAAATTAATTGGGAATATGCTTTAAAAATTAGAAGTGAGAATATACATCTTTTAAATTTACATTTTTTTTTACATTTACATTTTTCTTCAAAAACCTGAAGGAAAATTTATTGCCTGGGCAGGTTTTGATTTGCTTCGATTTTGCTGAGAATTACGCCTTCATATCCAGAATGTAGCGCAATGATAATTTAGCTCATGACATGGTGGCTGTTCACGAGTATCAAAAGATAATAGTAGAATACTTGAAAACTCATTTCAGGCCAAGTAAAATCTACTATTTCACTGATGGTACAGGACAAAATTTCAAAAATAGGAGTAGCTTTGTTAATCTCGAAGCCCATGAAGAAGATTTTGGTATCCAAGCTGAATGGCACTTCCATGGAACATCTCATGGTAAGGGTGCATGTGATGGTATAGGAGCGAATATAAAGAGACAAGCAGTACGTTCAAGCTTACAATGTTCTCCGAAACATCACATGCTCACTCTCCATGCTTTGTTTCAGTGGGCAAACAGTAACTGTAAGGAAACCGAAATTTTTTTCAGCAGCAAAGAAAATCACGCCTTAGCCACCGAGTGACTGAAAACCAGATTTGACAAAGCTGTCATGATGCCAGATACATTACAGTACCACGCTTTCATTTCCACTCAAGACGGAAAACTTCAACTCAAGAAGTTTTCGTCCTCTGAGAAATACGACATCTTCTCGAATGGCAAAAAAAAAAACCGCAAAAGATGCCTGCAAAGAAAACAACTGTTGAAACTATCGCCAAAAAATCGAACAGAAAGACAGATAATATTACCATGTAATATTACTTAACTTAAAAAACTGGCACTAAAGCGTTGCACAACGATCCTCGGCGTGAGCGCACTAGGGAAAATCGCGCGCCACCCGCCCTATCACGGCATCTTGTTTACGTATCGTTCTATTACTCAAAGACAAATTAATTTGCCACTCTGAAAATTGAAGGTCTTATAGGAAAAAATCTCAGCTTTCGTTTAAGAATATTTTGAAGAAAAAAAAAAGTGCCCAAGTTTGAAAAAAAGTCAAATTTATTTTTGATTTTCGAAAATTTGGGTCAAATTTTGATTTTTTTCAAAAATCATTATTACCAACAGAAAGCGTGTGAAAAAATCTATCGAAAATATTTCAAGTGAAATTTTGTTTAAGGCAATAGGACAAAAGTTACAAACGTTTGAAAGTAAAGCTTTTCTTAAAAAACACAAAATTGTACCCCCTCCACTTTGATAAATAATTATCAAAATGAATTAATTTTTGGTGTGAGGAGTACTATCTAATAGGACTACAATTGGGCCAATTTTTAGCCCGATCGGACAACTTTCATTTTCGAGGTGGGTACACTTCAGAAATTATGCCCCATATATGCATATTTGTCACAAAAGTGGTTAGTCATGAAAAAAATGTTTCAAGAAAAAATCTTTTTTACACCAAAAGCATCTAACTAATGTTGTTTTACTCTTATTATCTTCCTCAAAACCAAAATCTACTATATAATCAGATAAAGTCTTGATTTTTTTTCATGAGAGCACCCCTGACCACATGGCGCCGGACCCCTTCATCCAGTTGAGCTAGGTGCATTCAATGTTTCTAACATTCTGGAAATATACCTTTTGGGTGCTACGCTCACTTCACGGTACGGCGAATGGCGTGAGTCTCTTTGCAAAACAATGTGAGTCTTAGCCGCTATGCCATCCAAAGCAGCCTCCACAGCCAGGTTAGGGTGCAGGTGTAATGTAAGTGTACGTATGTCTGTTAATCACTCAAGCAGCGAACACCGAGGGATAGTCTCCTCGACATGGAGCCTTCTAGCAAGGGGATCATTAACTCTTTTGCGAGTCTCTTAAGGTCGACTAGTGATCCGCAAGTAATTTTCCCTTCGATATAGAGCCTCTTCCTTGGGAGGTCAATAGCTCTTTTTGAAGGGACCTATAGCTCTAGATGGGGTTCATAACACCAAAGTCCAGGCATATACATAGAAAAGTTTCCATTGGTACCGGAACAGGAATTGAACCTGTCTCAGAATGATTTCTGATCCATATCTTCCTGCATCTTTCCATCTTTACTATGTTCATAATTATAAAACAAGTCCTTATAGCAATCCACTTTATGGTAGCCCATCTTACAAACGATCCTAATGTTGTGAATCCTTCTTCGTATGTAGGTTCTAACAAAAAGAAATGTTAGACTATCAACATAGTAACGAACCAAAGATGTGAGAAGATAAAGATCTGCAATCATTCTAAGACGACAATTACTCATTACACTACCTTGAGACTCATCAGACATAATCTGTTTGCGCAATGTAGAGCCGAATTGGGATGGAAAATCTGCCCAAGAAGAATGAGTGAACCAAAAGGTGCAGGACGAAGCAGCCCAACCCTCCAATTTAAATGGCCCAAATCACTTAAAATAGTACGGGCTCACCGGGATTTTCCCCGTTATCCCACCTTACGAATGCGGGACTGGCGCAATGTAACATTAAATGTATCGCTTTTTTTTAGTCCTAATAAGTACTTTACCAAAACGCGTCGACATTTATGAAACACAAAACTTATTCGACCACTAAGCATAAGAAATTTTGAGACTTACAAAAGTGATCTTTTTCTAAATAAAATCGAATAAAATTCTTGAGTAAAGTTTAATTGAAGGCATTTGAAATTTAAAAACATCGTAGTCGTTTCGAATTTCATAATGAAATAATTCAATGATTAATTTGTACACTTTAGAATTTAGATATAATTAAATTTTAAGCTGTTCCATTTTGAATTTTTATATTATTATCCTCAAATTTTATGAAGTTTTAAAACCTACTTATATCACTTAATAATAATAATGTATCCCCAATGCATCCCCAATGCAACGAATTATGCGTTTACGACACCAAAATCGCGCAGGGCCACCCACAATAGGCCTCTCTCGGATGGAGGCCATGGTTCAGTTGGGAGTGACAATAGTACCAAACCGAGGCGACGACCAGGCAATGGCCCCGGAAAAACGCGAGAACATCGATTTAAATGTTCGGACCAACTCAGGAGAGACATCGTTACCTGTTGGCAAAGAAGCTCACCGGCGCGAAGAGGATTCATGCAGAGGTTCCATGACCGTTGGGTCAATATGCACCCGGAATATGCTCATAAAACACCTCAGTATTTAAGAGATCAGGCCGATAATGCCAACATGAGAAGTAGAAGATCTATCCACCAAAAAGTCTTTCTCAGGATGGACAAATTAGCTGAAGCTAATACTGCTCTCCCCGATTTGCTCCCCGAAGATGTAAATCTCTGGAACCTGAACTGTGTAGTTTACGAGAAGGCGGTCTCCCTGCGTAGCGACAATAGAAGTAACGATACTTCAATACGCCTGAGTAAGACTCGCGAGCGTATTGCACAGCTTCAGTTTAAAATTGAAACAGCGAGACATAACATCAAAGAAAAAATTCACTTCAAAAGTTAGGGCACTTTTTCGAAACTTGAGGAAAGCAAATCACACGCTGAACAAGTGTAAACTTGCGAAACAGCGCCTTGAACGGCGAGTAAAGTGGATTCAGGAAAATTCCACCTCTTCTACTCATCCTTCCGATCTGTTCAATAAAACGTCACGTGCCGTTAAAAATTCACCTAGTCGAGAAGAGATTCAACTCTTCTGGGAGCAAGTATATGGAGATACTTGTCAGCTAGATGAAGACGCTTCAGATATATCACTCTTTCGTAACTTTTGCCAAAGGCAAGGGTTACAAGGTCCAGAGGAAGAGTGTTCACTAATTACTGCTATAGAAGTGAAGAAAGTTATCGCTACAACTAAGAACTTTTCAGCGCCAGGGCCAGCTAAAATCAACAACTTTTGGTGGAAGAAATTTACTTCTACGCACCAGCATCTAGCTCGTATATTTAATAATTTTTTAAACGGAGAACAACCCGTCCCGCAGTGGCTAGTGCAAGGACGCGCGGTATTGATCCCTAAAACCGGAGATTTGTCAAGTCCAAAGAACTACAGGCCCATAGCTTGTTTCAACACCAGCTACAAGCTATTCACTGGCATCCTCAAAGAGAGGATATTAACATCTATCAAGCTGGTATGGAGTGCAATAGTTGAACAACGTGGATGCAAGAGAGGTCTGGCAGGTTGCAGGGAGAACCTGTTGATAGACAGGTGTATTACCCAGGAGTCGATCAGGTATCGACGCAATCTGTCCATGGCTTGGATTGTCTATCGTAAGGCATTCGATAACACGAACCATGAGCTACTTATTAAGCTCCTTGAGTGCCTGGATATGCATCCAAAAATAGTGAGATGCATAAAAGAGCTTATGCTCTTGTGGCGGACAAGATTTGTCATAACATCTGACAAAAAAAAGTGACTACAAGCTATATCACATATAAAAGGGTGGTCTTCCAAGGAGACTCTCTAAGTCCGATACTTTACTGCATCTCCCTCTTGCCTCTATCTATTGTGCTCCGAGGCAAAAGCTCTGGATACCTATGTGGCCCGCCGAACAGAAGAGAATATAAGGTCAACCACCTTTTATACATGGACGACCTTAAACTCCTTGCTTCTTCGAAAGAGGACCTTAACATCCTTGTGGAGGCGGTAAATAGGTACTCTAAAGCGATTGGCATGAGCTTCGGACTGGCAAGTGTGCCTGCGTCCACCCACACCAAGGAAGACTAGAAACTACATCATCGCGTAACGATCAGGATGTTCAACTCATAGGCGGAAATACCATTCAAAATCTTGATATTGGAGAAACATACACATATCTTGGAATACCGCAAGCGGAAACCCAAAATGTGCGTGTGTTAAAAACGGCCCTTAGAAAAAGGTATTGCCAAATTCTCAGAAAAATTTGAGCTTCCGAATTATCTGGAAAGAATAAGATCCAGGCGACCAATATGCTGGCCGTTCCTATACTGCTCTACACGCTTGGTGCAGTAATATGGAACGTCGACGAGTTGAAGCAACTTGACCGAAGCACACGCAAGATGATGACAATTCATCGCAGTCATCATACTAGATCTTCCGTACCTCAAATATACCTCCCTCGAGATAAAGGGGGTAGAGGCTTGCTGAGCTTAGAGTGTCTTTATCGCAGAACGGTTCTGGCTACAGCCTGCTCAGTTCTAAATAACACAGATCTTCTTATGCGACTGGTACGTCAACATGAAGTCGTCAATGCTGCGGCGTTTCTATACCGTGCCGCAGATAGGGCCGCAGAGGAGCTTGGTCTCCCATTTAATTCCAGCGACACTACACATGGCCTGGCATCACTAACACCTTTGTTGCTCAAAAATCGTGTACAGGAAGCAGAACATACGCTTCTACTAAGAGAACATGCTGATAAGCCCCTTCATGATAAATTCTACGGCACATAGGTAGAGAAGAGCTCTTGGTGGGTCTTTCCAACAGGTTTCTCAAGTCTGCTGGATTGAGATCGGAGACTGAGGAATTTCTTTTTGCCTGTCAAGACGGCGTTATAGACACCTTAGTTTATTGTGAGCGCATAATGAATGTACCTGTAGGCGATACCAACTGCCGAGCGTGCAAGCAAGAGCCACAAACACTTGGACATGTTCTCAGTGGATGCTAAAAATATGCACGCTACGGGTACATAGAGAGACACAATGCGGCTCTAAAAGTTTTATATTACCATCTTAGGCACTCCTATTGTGTTGATCTATTGCCCGTCTTGCCATACGCCCAGGGGAACTCGAGTCCGTTGTGGAGAATGATCAGTGTAAGATCTACTGGAATTTCTCATTCTCCACCACTCAACGTATCAGTGCTACAAAGCCTGATATTGTCCTCCAAGATCTGAAGACCAAGATCATTTACGTGATTGAATTTTCGGCACCAGCCGATGGTAATATCACGGCAAAGCAGGAAGAAAAACGGGCGAAATATCAAGCACTTCTTTTCGAGCTGAGCAGACTGTGCCAAGGCTACAAAGTCCATCTTGTAGTTTTCATGATCGGCTGTCTTGGAGGTATGAAAGCTTCATTTCTTAGCCAACTCAACAAGATTCCGGCTTGTCAGCGTCAGGCTTATTCCATCGCGAACCGTATGCCAAAGGCTGTTCTTCTGGAATCACTCCATCTGATCGGTCAACACTGTTCATCATAACATTCTACAAAGTTTGGTAGCTCTAAAAAAGTATCCAGAGATAAAACCTTCATCTCCAACTGTCCTGCCTGCCGTATAAGGTCATCTGCGGTTAGAGACCTGACTCGAAGGAGCAGTGTTGCACGATTTTATCTCGCGTTAATTTCCCGCTTTTGCTTACCTTCTAGGACAGAAGGAGCAGAAGCGGATGACGTACACGTTCCAGTTGCGTTGGGATTGGTTGCATAAGGAACCATGATCGTAGCTGCCGTAGCCTACAACTTCTCTATATAACACCCCCTAATAAATGTATGAATTAGAATAAAAATTCTGCCATTTTTAGATTTTCGATATTCAAGGTTTTCAATTTTTGATGTTCATTACTTGACAATCAAGAATTATCAACGTTTTGAATTGAAGTTATCCAATCATGTACAGCTACGGGTTTTAAATTATTCTATTTCAAAAAATTGTATTTGAAATGATGTAGGTTCCAATATTTCGAAATCCAAGTTTAAGTTTGAGTCAAATTTAAGTGCAATAAGCGGAAAAGACGGAAAAATCTGGTGAAGAGGGGTAAAAACAAGAAAAATAGGAAAATACGAGAAACACTTTGAAGCCTGGTAATATTTTAGAAAAGTTTTTTCGTATAAATATATACGAGTATGTAGGCTCACTCTTTTCTGAGTAGTCTTCGTTGCGTTAATTCACTGACTTGATCTTTTTCAAGTATAATCTTTTTGAGATCCGTCCAGTGGTACTTGATAGCATTAAACAAAAATTGTAAAAGTGGGAAGTGATTTCCCAGGGAGACCCTTCCTGGAAAGCCATATCCCAGGAAAATCCGCCTCGTGGTACTTAAAAGGATGTCTTTGAATGTGGTAAGTGATTTTCCAGGAAGACCCGTCCAGTGGTACTTGAAAGTAACTCCAGCTTTTTTTGTTGGGAAGTTATTCTCCGGAAAGAATTCTTCCGGAAATACCTGCCCAATGGTGCCTCAAAGTATCTTATGTTTTTATGGAGGTGGAAAATGTTTTCTTAGAAAGAGATTTCCCGGAAAGATCCAACCAATGGTACTTGATAATATGACACATTTTTTTGAACGTGTAAAGAGATTTCCGGAAAGGCTTGTCCTGAGAAGACCTGTCCAATAGTACCACGAAGCAAGTCCAGTTTTTTTTCAAGCTGGGAAATGATTTTCCGAGAAGACAAATTAATTCTCTTTAAGACTTGTCCCCAGAAGACCTGTCCAATGGTGCCTAGAAGCATCCTAAGGTTTTTTGTAAAGTGGAAGTGATTTTATGGGAAAAGTTGTACTGTGAAGACCCGGTTGGTGGTACTACAAATCATGAACAAGTTTTTTGAAGGTAGGAAGTGATTCGTCGGGCAGACTTGTCCCGGAAAGATAGGAAATAAGATCTTTTTTTATGACTGAGACTACTTTAACTGACGTTGATATTTACAATAAATGGACTATATCGAATATGCAGTTAAATGAAAAATAGTAATTATAACTGCATTTCTTAATTATTCCGTAACAAGAAATTATCGTATAGCCTTTGAGAGGTATTTCTAGAAGCGTTGTATAAGTGCCTATTTTATTATTACTCTCTAATTTTATCTGATTCATAAGCTTATAAATTTTGCGGAACAAAACGCAGAAATATCTAACTGGTGAAGAGAAAATTGAGAATTATTGACAATGTCGTCAACCAGGGCAATTCGCTACAGTTTTTCACAAACCATGACTTAGACGTGATGTAGACCGTTTCTAAATTGTCTCAAATTTTCAATAGCTGTTCATTTGAGTTCTTTATGGTCTCAAGAAAAAATATTTCACAGATCTTTGTTAAAGAAAACTTATAAATAAATATATGAAGGTAATAGGTAGTTGGAGCGCTTCACCTCCGGAGGGGACGAATTGCTACAGTTAAAGTTTTTGACTTACTCAAAGCCAATAAAAAGGTTTTCCATGTTTATGATCGAGTACTCTTACGTGTAACTGTTCCCCACACTAAAATAGGTACAAAACTGAACCAGTCTATTGTAGTTAAAAGAACAAAAAAATCAAGAATTAAGGACAAAAAATAATAATAGTAATAAGGAAAGAAGGAAGAATTAGCTGTAACGAATGAACATAACCTATATTTTATTTTTACATTGTATAGTTATTATTTGACTGTATGACTGCATAAGTTAAAAAAAACCAGTGTGCTTGTATTTTTTAACTTTATTTGTCAATATAAAACGTTTTTTGCATTTATTTACAATGCATTTCAGTTGTACCGATTCGCCCACCCTGATATCTTTGAATTTAGGTTATTTTTGAATAACTTAAAATTGAGATACATATGAAAATTTGAGTAGTGTCACCTTTGTTCGATGTGAGATGTTGGCATTTCTAGCAATATTATTTTCTTACTAATAAATAAATGAATGAATATATATTTATATGGGCGATAAAGTAAAGACATTTCGTGATCTATTGAGCTCAAGACCAGTTTGAAAATACAATTATTAAGCCTTTGTTTTATTTTGTAAAAATTATTGTAGCGATTCGCTTCGGTTGATGGGTTATGGAATAGTTTGGGAACATGTGAAAAAGCATGTGGGATAAGGTTGTAGTTATTAAAAAATGTTAATGTACATCATAAGATAAGCTGAAAACTAATAAATTTCCTTTGAGGATTAAAATGAATAGAATGCATTATAACTAAAGAGGAGGAGTATGACAAAGTAGGAATAGAATACTTAATAATTATGTACGCTAGTTCAGCCACAGACTTACTGAAAGCCGTTTCTACATCAAATATTCAAAGCAATAAAATTTAGAGTACTGGCCTAACCAACTGTATCTAAAACTAATCTAACAAGTTCCAGAACCCCTTGGCGAGCAAGGGGCATCTGAGTTTGTCCTCACACTTGGTATCGTGGGCGTATAATGGTAATAATTTTGGCAAACGGTGAGCTTGCTTCAATTTCCATTAAATCACGAGGACCGAGGTAGTTTCTAGATATATACGATGCTAGTATGTTCTGCCACTTTAACCTTGCTGGACTCCCAGATAAAACACGCACGATTAAATTGCTACTTCTACTTTTATACATGAGTCATGACAATTTATTCAGAGAAAATAAGAACAACATAGAGCAATATTTCAGATTAATCAAATAATGTGAGTATATATATATAGATCGCAAAAATAAATGACTTTTCTGGAATGTTGCGTCAAAAACTCGTCTTTAGAATGGAACTTTTAAAATCACTTCCTTATTTTTTTCTTGAAAAAGTAAAATAATGAAAACAAGCTAGGAGTAGGCGCTCATGAAGGACGGTTTTGTATAGAAAAACGTACTGCTACTTATTTTTGTGTTCTTCTACCAGCCTCCCCCTTACTCTGTCACACTTTTACTCCCCTTTTCCCTCACAACCAGTTCAGATCCCCTAAACCCTCTTTCCTAACCCGTTCAACCTATCAAGCTTCTCCTGTGTCCTCCATATCTTTCCCTCGTCACCCCTATTACTCTCAACCTTTCCCGATAACCCCCTCTTAAAGACAAACCCATCTCATCTACCCTCTCCCAATTTATCCACCAACGCGACTCCCTCCACCTTTCACCTGCACCATAATATATCCCTAGACACCCAACATATACTTTTAGCCTCCCTCAATTATTCTTATAGTCCTACTTTATCACTCTCCTTCTATCCTCTCCCTCTTTCCTTTTTGAGACCTTATAGCACCTTCTCTTCTAAGTAGGTTTTTGAATAATATGAAAAAGTTGCACTACCCCTTTTCAAGTATTTTAGATATAATCCTTAGCCGCACTGTGGCTCAAACTATTAAAAAAGAATGTTAGCAGTGAATTATTTTTTATTATATAAAAATCTTTTGAAACTTGTTTTGAATCCCTTTACGAAAGATTAAAAAGGACAAAAGATGAATGTTTCTTTGATAGGATATTGCGAATTTTTGAACCAGCAGTTCTTCCCCGTCATTTTTTCAAACATATGTTCTTCCTCGGGTATCACTCACCCAAAGATAGCGTCTTCCCTAGTTATCACTTCCCCTATTTTAAAGGTTTCCCAGGGCATCACTTTCCTTAGTTACAACGTTCATCAGGGCACCTAGTCCCCTCATCCACGGACAGGTTTTTCCCGGGCATTTCTTCCCTAGCGAAATATTGCGACCCCGACACAGTGGCATCGATGAGCAAGCCATCCCCGGGTATCACTCCCGCAGCATTAACGGACAAGCTTGCCCCGGGCATTTTTTCCAAGTAAAATATTACGACCCCGCGCCAGGGTGATGATTATTGTCTTGTAAGGCTTGTTCATACAAGTCCTGTAGCGCTGTGGTTAAAGCTTATTGGTAAGAACACGTCAAAGTCATCAACGTGACAGTTCCAGCTGACAGAAACATCCAAGAGGGCTATACGACAAAAATCCAGAAGTATAGCCCACCAAAGCAAGATCTCATGACGGTGTTGAGGGGTAAACTTTTTGGAATACGAAGTAGTACTCCCTCTCTTCTATTTATTATTTTTCTCCCAGACTGGTCACTGTACTTTACTTTGGCCCTAACATCAGTTCCTTCAAGTTCCTTTGGTGAGGATGTGTATTTGAATTATTTAGAATTTTTTACCTAATAATCTCATTTTTGACAAAATGTGGGTTAAATCGTTTTGCTGTGTTATCCGTCAAATGTTTGTGAGAATCGCCACTTTTTCGCAAGCGTACACGTTTAAATATTATTTAAAATTAAATAAGCAATAGTTGTCCACTATGTTGTGCTAAATAAACTCTAAATCAACTAATACTTACAATATTTGAACATCAGAATTTTAATTAATATGCCTGAAACACATTTCAGAAGAAAGACAGTGGAGTAGCCCTTCCCATTACAAGAATACCTGACATATGAATAAATCGGTAAATAATAATGTAATCACATTTAAAAAATTCGTAGTTTGTAAAACAATGAAATTTCCAGTCATATGTAAAGCCATTGCTCCATTTCTCGTCTATTTTTTCCTTGAAATTATTTTTATATTAATGAATGCCCTATTTGAAACTCTTAGTACAAGGAAAAACATTGTACTATTTTCTAAATATCAAAACGTTCTTTATTACTTATACATATACGGGGTTCCAATTCAATTTATTGATGCAAATATCTCTTAAAATACTCCATTTATGAAAAAATGATTTAGATAAAAACTGTACAGTACGTAGGGGGTCATTTAAAGGTACTATTAATTTTGACCTTGAGGTCAATTTTCAAGGTCATTTGAGGGTCAAGATTCTTTTTTAAAATGGAAACCCCTATTTTTGACTCCGGATTTGAAAAGAGCGGAAAATTTTACGTCAAAAATGTCTAATGAGAAATTTGCTTTTGTGACCTTAGAAAGGTCAAATATCAAGGTAAAGTGTCTAAAAACGGTCATGTACTCTTTTTTCAAATTAATTGGTTTTCTCAGAATAGCAAACGTTCAAGATGCTTTCACCAAGTCGATAGAATGTAAGAGTGTGAACCACCTTCGCCATGTTGACCTGCAGGTAAATTGTCAAGGTCATTTAAAGGTTGAAAGTATAAAAAAGTCTTTTGAAGAGAAGTCAAATGAAGGGCAAATGTTTAAAAAGCTGTTAGAACATTACTTTTAGCGTTACCCGAAAACAACGACGTGGACATAGTAAGTGTTTACCGTACGTTTACCGTAGTATGCTTGTTTACCGTGAGTCCCCATGCCTCTCACGTTTGGTGTGCTTGTTTCCGGGTAAAGCTAAAAGTAATGTTCTAAGAGCTTTTTAAACAGTTGCCCTTCATTTGACTTCTCTTCAAAAGACTTTTTTTTTACTTTTAACCTTTAAATGACCTTGACAATGTACCTGCAGGTCAAGATGGTGAAGGTGGTTCACACTTTTACATTCTATCGACTTGTTAAAAGCATCTTGAAGGTTTGCTATTCTTAGAAAACCAATTAATTTAAAAAAAGAGCATATGACGGTTTTTAGACATTTTACCTTGATATTTGACCTTTCTGAAGTCACAAAAGCAAATTTCTCATAAGACATTTTTGACGTAAAAATCTCCGCTGTTTTCAAATCCGGAGTCAAAAATGGGGGTTCCCCTTTAAAAAAATCATCTTGATCCTCAAATGACCTTGAAAATTGACCTCAAGGTTAAAATTAATAGTACCTTTAAATGACCCTCTATGGACTGTACAGTTTTTCTCTGAATCATTTTTTTATAACTCCCATCTACAAAAAAAAAAAAAAAAAATCAATAGCCCCCAGTAGAACCGCGGTAAATCACACCTATGGCCACGTCTCACAACCGCGCGATGGGTGGTCACAGGGAACGGCGAAATCACAACGACAGGCCGGCAAAACCCTCGTGTGTCCTGAGGACACGAAGCGACCCAAGGATGACATCTTTCTGCGTCCATCTCGCAAGTGCCTTGGCATATTTTTGGCACGCGGGTATGGCTTTAAGGTTACGAACCAGTGATAGTTTCGCACCTCCGAGAGCACCTATCACAAGGACAATTACTTGCACCGAATATTTTGGGTAGAGTCGTTCCAGCTCTCTTTTAAGGTCTTGATTCCTCTCCTCTTTTTCTTTCTCCTTTGCAGTGATGTTGTATTCAAACGAAGCCAAAAATTCAATCACGAATATAGTTTGTCTCTCGAAGTCTTGGAGAACAATGTCAGGCCTCGAGTGCGCAACGGAGACTGCTGCTCGGAAATCGTAGTTCCAGAAAATTTTGGCACTTCTCGTTTCGGACAATTGACTCTATCTCCCTTGGAGCGTTCGGCAGGGCAGGGTCGCGACCAACACCGTAAGAGCGACAAAGATGGTAATGAAGCACTCTTAGGGCCGCATTATGTCTATAGATATACGTAGTTCCTGCGTGAGTCGGACACACTGATAGTATGTGTTCTACGTATTCAGCGTGTGCATGACATGCTCTGCACCTATCACTTGGAACTTCTTGACATAAAATGCGGTTACGGTATGCTAAGGTGGAAATGACACCGTCCTGGCATGCCAAAATAAAACCCTCTGTACCTGAATTAAGCCCTGATGATTTGAGTGAAGCATCTAGATGGAGTAATGCACTTTCCTCACTTTTGATGTTAAACTTCAGGCCAAGGGTCTCGGCCGCTTGCTGCGCGGCTTTGTAAAGTAACGCTCCTTCGCCAATCATCTCGTGGTTCCTGACCATCTTTAGGAGAGGATTTTTGCCATTCGCAACGATGTAAGCTGTACTTAGAACAATTTGGTTATGACAACACTGTAGATTCAGAAGTCCGTGTCCGCCTTGAAGGCACGAAATGTATAATCGCGGAACTGAGGAATTGATATGCAAGCTTTTATGCATATGCATGATCTTACGTGTGGTGACATCAAGGGCCTTAAGCTCGTTCTTCGTCCATTGAACCACCCCAAAAGGGTAGAGTAGAACCGGGACGGCAAGCGTGTTAGTCGCGCAGGTACCTTGTTCAACGCCGACAGATTGGAAGACCAAATCTGTCGAAGGAGATGCTTGTATCTGCTTCGGAGAGACTCCTTCACTGATGTTACGTCCTTAATGCGGCTTTGAGGCACGCCCACGTATGTATAGGTCTCTCCAGTATTAAAATTGTCTAATAACACTTATATCCACAAGCTCAGGGTCCTTGGGTACGTCAGTAATCTTTCCTTTCTTCAGATTAATTTTTGGCACACTTGCCCAAACCAAAGTCCATCCCAATCTCTCCTGTATAGTTCTTGACGATATTTATAGCAGTTTGAAGTTTGATTTTACCAGAAGCATAGATCTTCAGGTCATCTATATAGAATACATGTGTGACCTTATGCTCGCGCTGATTAGTGTCGCTACAGAGGTATCCAGGAGAATGTCCTAGTGCGAGAGATAGAGGCAGAAGTGTGATACAAAAAAGCAAAAGGCTCATGGTATCACCTTGAAAGATGGCCCTCTGGAAGGTGACGTTGTTCGTTGTCAGACGATAATTTCTAGATGAGATAGTAAATGTAGTTTTCCAAAGAGGCATCAATCTCTCTATGCATCTCACTATGTATGGATGTACCTTCAAGCTTTCCAAAGACAGATGATAAGTCTATGAGAGGTTGAATCGAAAGCTTTCCGGTATTCAATCCAGGTCATTGACAGGACGCGCTGATGGGCTGCAGCGTCTTTACAGACACACCTGTCAATTAGCAGGTTCTCTAGACAGCCTGCTACACCTTTTCTCGAGCCACGTTGTTCGTACATCTCTCGCCATACAGGCTCAATTTGTCGAACAATCCTGTTGTTTAGGATAGCTGTGAAGATCTTAGAGAGTGTGTTCAAAAAGTTATTGGCCTGTCATTCTCTGGGTTGGACAAGTTGCCTTTTTTCGGCAGCATTATAGTGCGTCCTAACACCAGCCACTGCGGAATGGGCGTCTCCAACTTTAAATATGAGGTGAATATGCGTGTCAAATGTTGGTGTGTGAAAGTAAACTTCTTCCACCACAAGTTCTTGATACAATCTGGTCCAGCAGTGGAAAAGTTCTTCGTGCCTCTAAGTGCTTTTTTCACCTCTTCGGCAGTGATTGGTGGACATTCCTCCTCAGTTTTTATGAAGTTGTCGCAAAACTCCTTGAAGCGGATGATATTGTCAGTATCTTCTTTCAACTCTAGTGTTTTCGGGATCTTGTACACCTCTCTCCAAAAAAATTTTCTACCACCTTGGACTTGGGTGGATTTTTTACAGAAACACGGAGATCGCTGAAGAGGCGCGATGGATCAGCGAGAAACTGTTGATTCTGCCTGATCCATCTTTCCTTCTTCTGTATTCTCCTCCTTGCGTCAGATAACAGCCGTATTTTGTCAACAATATGCTGCTTGATTGTCAGCAGCTTTGACTTGTTTAGTGTGTGATTCAAGATCCCTAGTTCTTGGGCGAACTTTCGAACCCTTTCCGTGAACGGTCTACCAGATGTTGTGTAGTCAATCACACATTGAACACGGGACGCATTCTGTCTTGCCCATCCAATCTTCTTGTTCAGTTCATGCAAGCGTCTTTTGGTCTTTTGATCCATCGTCGGTTTTAGTCCTTGATTTGAATCAGCCAAAGCTCTCGCAGCACCATAAACTGATCAATTGATGGTCCAGAGGTTGGACTCTTGCGAGATATCTCTACGAAGGGAGGCATCCATTTCAGCCAGATCTTGGGGCTAGGAGGGACTTGCATGTTAATGTTCCTCCTTGTACTTAAATTGCGATCATCTCTCAGAAGGTGCCTGCTTTCTGCGGTTGGTCTTAATGTCGCTTCCCCATCTTCGTCTGCAGCTTGATCAAGCAGCGGTTGGGGAAGCGCTTTGCGTACATATCCATTTTTCTGGAGGTAGTCGGCTTGATTTCGCAAAGACTGGTGCGAAACGTGCTGAATGTGGGCGTTTCGCTGGTTCGTCGTCGTTTTTCCATCTAAATTATTTTCAGCACCCCGAACTCTAGGATGATCGGCATTTATTGCCGACACATTATCGGGTGCTCTGCGCGTTCGATCGTTTTGAACCGCATCTAAAACATTTTGGTGTTTTGGTGGTGTCATTATTGTTCCCACGAGCAGCTAGGGAAAGGGTTCGTCCATCCTTGTAGAACCCTTCGCTTAGGGGTTATTCCTTCGGGACCATCCCTGGGCAATCGTTTGCGACTGCTTATTAATCATTGTAACCATATTTAGCAGAAACCCTTGGTACAGGGACCCTCTATCCGCAACCCGAGGACGCGTTCGGTGGCTTTGTCGTAGGCTCTTGAGATCTATTCCAAAGGAATCGAAACCGAAACCGAAGGAATCGAAACCGTATTTTGTATTTTTACTAAAATAATTTTAGTTTGCGAGAAGCTTTAGGCCTATCGGATATAAAAACCTCTTCATTCCAAAAATATTTTTAGACGAGTAATTTGATAGAAAAATGTAATATTTTTTCCATTATTTATCTGACTTTTGTAATATTTCAAAATATTCTAATTTTTTGAAAACATGTTTGAGGCAAAAGTTATTCCTTTCAATAAAATGGAACTTTTTGGTGGAACAAAATTTTTTTGTTGACAAGTAACTTTTGATGAAAAGCTATTTATATAAATATTTTAACTTTGATTTTTACGAAATGTACATGATTTTTGCGGCACACAATTGTCCTTACTAGAAAATTTTTTTTGCCACCGAAATACAGCAAAATCAGCAAAAAATGTAACTATATCTTGATGCGCGTGATTTTTACAGCTGCTGGCTCTGGAGTGGACATTTTCGCTGAACATTTGCAGTGGATATTTTAGCCTTCTATTGGGCATAACTTTTGCGCGCACTGCAATATTAACTTTATCCATGGTGAACTTCTTCGGCCCAATATAATATTAAAATTCCGCGAGCATAGAAAAGTGTGCTTCAAATATTCTTGGAGTAAAATACGATGATGGAGTGGACATTTTTTCGCCAAATTCAAAATTTTCTATTTTTGAATGTGTGATACTTCGCTAATTTTAGAAGCACATCTTTTTCCTTCATATGGTGACTGCTCTCCACCTAAATCTAATAGAAAATCGAAATATTTCTCACCTGGGTGGTTGCGCGCCCTGTCCACAACTACAGGCCTTGGAGCGGACATTTGAATTGTAAAAGCGGTGACACGGCTTTGAGATTTTTTTGCTGAGTTAGAAATCAAAACACAATGTGAAATCCATGAAATTTTAGTAGCCTATGGTCCACTGAACTGACATGATTTTTCTCAGAATTTTCAAACATTGCGCAGAAAAGCTGTGAGCATGCAAAGCATTCAATTTGAAACTGGTGACAAATATTACACAGGTATAGTTTTGGGATTTTTTTCAACTATTATATGTTCTATCTTTTCAGGAGGGTTTCTGTAATGACTGTAAGCTTTTGTTTCTATTTCAGGGAGTCTGTCTGTAAATTTTTATGCAATATAACTTGTATTTTAAGTGTTGGTTTGCGTATAATATCACGGTGACAGAAAAATGACACCTTCCGTGGAAACGCCCTATAATTCGAATGACTTGCTAGACTGCTACGATGCCAGCATCATCCCTGTTCGCAAAGGCCTTATGGTGCCTATGCACATTTTGTGGTGCCAGAAACACCCAGAGCTTCAGCACGTTTCGGATCAGTCTTTACGAAATCAAGCCGACTGCCTTCGGAAAAATGGATATGTACGCGAAGATCTCCCCAACCACTATATGAACAAGCCGCAGGCGAACAGAAGGAAGCGACAATAAGACCGACCGCAGAAAGCAGGCACCTTCTGAAAGATCATCACGATATCAGGAAGAGGAACATTGACTCACTGACAATAAGACCTCCCTTCATGAGGATATCTCGGAGGAGTTTCTCGCTGACTCATCACGGAACAACAGCGATCTCCCTGTTTCTGATAAAAATCCACCCAAGCCCAACTAGGTAGGGAGTTTTTGGAGAGAGCTATACAAGATCCCAAAAACACTGGAGTTGAAAAAAGGTACTAAGAATATCATCCGCTTCAAGGAGTTTTGCCACAACCTCATAACATCTGAGGAGAAATGTCCATCAATCACTAAAGAAGCGGTGAAAAAGGCACTTATGGGTACGAAGAACTTTTCCGATGCAGGACCAGATGGTATCAAGAACTTCGGATGAAAGACGTTTACTTCTACACACCAACATCTGGCCCGCGTATTCACCTTATATATAAAGTCGGAAATGCCCATTTCGCAGTGGCTGGTGTTAGGGCGCATTATACTCCTACCAAAAAAAGGCAACTTGTCCAACCCAGAGAATTACAGGCCACTAACTTGCTTGAACATACTGTATAGGATCTTCACAGCTCTCCTAAACAACAGGATTGTTCGAAGAATGAAACCTGTGCGGAGAGAGATGTACGAACAACGTGACTCGAAAAAAGGTGTAGCAGGCTGCCGAGAGAACCTGCTAATTGACAGGTGCGTCTGCAAAGAAGCCGCAGCCCATCAGCACGTCCTGTCAATGGCCTGGATTGACATGGACTTTGGATTGGACAAGTGTGGCAAGATTCATCTGAAGAAAGGAAAGATAAGTGGCGGTCCCAATGACCCTGAGCTTGTGGATATAAGTGTTATTAGAGATCTTGACACTGAAGAGACCTATATATACCTGGGCGTGCCTCAAAGTCGCATTCAGGACGTAAAATCAGTAAAGGAATCGCTCCGAAGCAGTTATAAGCATCTTCTTCGACAGATTCGGTCTTCAAATCTGTCGGCATTGAACAAGGGATATGCGACTAACATGCTTGCCGTCCCGGTTCTACTCTACTCGCTTAGGGTGGTTCAATGGACGAAGAACGAGCTCATGGCCCTCGATATCACCACACGTAAGATCATGCATATGCATAAGAGCTCACATATCAATTCGTCGTTCCGCGTTCAAATATCTCCCGCCGTCAAGGCGGACGTGGACTTCTGAATTTCCAATGTCTTTATAACCGAATTGTTCTAAGTACTAAATCTAAGTACTTAATTCGTTGCAAATGGCAGAGATCCTTTCCTGAAAATAGTCAGAAAACACGAGATGATTGGAAAAGGAGCGTTTCTTTACAAAGCCGCGGAGCAGGCGGCCGAGACCCTTAGCCTGAATTTTAGCATCAGAATTGAGGAAAGTGCATTGCCTCATCTAGATGCTTCATTTCTAAAAGCCGAGGTAAAGAAAGCAGAAGTTGGAAAATTCCGCCAACAGCTACTCGAAAAGAAAATGCCAGGGCGGTGTCATTTCCACCTTAGTATACCGTGACCGCATTTTATGTCAAGAAGTTCCCAGCGATAGGTGCGTAGCGTGTCATGCACACACTGAGTACCTAGAACACATATTATCTGGGTGTCCCACTCACGCGGGAACGGTGTATCTCTACAGACATAATGCAACCCTAAGAATGCTTTATTACCATCTTTGTCGCTCTCACGGTGTTGGCCGCGACCCTGTCCTGCCGAGTGCTCCGAAGCAGATACAAGCAATGGTCAAAAACTCGAGGCCTGACATCGTTCTCCAAGACTTCCAAAAACGAACTATATTCTTGATCGAATTCTGGAATCCGGCCAACCACAACATCACTACCAAAGAGAAGGAAAAGGAGGAGATGTATCAAGACCTTAAAAGGGAGTTGCAATGACTGTACCCAACATATTCGGTTAAGGTAATTGTTCTTGTGATCAGTACTCTCGGAGGTGCGAAACTGTCACTGGTTCGTAAGCTTAAAGCCATACCCGCGTGCTAAAAATATGCCAAGGCACTTGCGAGATAGATGCAGAAAGTTCTCATCCTTGGGTCGCTTCGTGTCCTCAAGACACATGTGTGTTTGGTCGGCCTGTCTTTGTGATTTCATCGTGTCCTATGACCACCCATCTCACGGTCGTGAGACGTGGCCATAGATGTGATTTACCACGGTTCTACTAGGAGCCGGTGTTATTTTCATAGATGATTTTCATACCTCCAAGACAGTCAATTATGAAAACTACAAGATGGACCTTGTAGCCTTGGTACAGCCTGCTCAGCTCGAAAAGAAGTGCTTGATATTTCGCCCGTTTTTCTTCCTCCTTTGCCGTGATATTACCATCGGCTGGTGCCGAGAATTAAATCACGTAAATGATCTTCGTCTTCAGATCTTAAAGGAAAATATCAGGCTTTGTAGCACTGATACGTTGAGTGGTGGAGAATAAGAAATTTCACTAGAACTTACACTGATCATTCTCCACAACGGACTCGAGTTCCCCTGGCCGTATGGCAAGACGGACAATAGATCAACACCACAGAAGTGCCTAAGATGGTAATATAACAGTTGATATTACCTACAGTTACACTCATTATGCGCCCGCGGTAAACTAGGGTGTCTATAACGCCGTCTTGACAGGCAAAAAGAAATCCTTCAGTCTTTGATCTCAACCCAGCAGACTTGAGAAACATGTTGGACAGAATCATCGATAGCTCTTCTCTACGTATGATGCCGTAGAATTGACCATGAAGGGGCTTCTCAGCATACTCTCTTAGTAGAAGCGAATGTTCTGCTTCCTGTATACGACTTTTGAGCACCAAAGGTGTTAGTGATGCTAGGCCATGTGTAGTGTCGCTGGAATCAAATGAGAGGCCAAGCTCCTCTGTGTCCCTATCTGCGGCACGGTATAGAAACGCTGCAGCATTGACGACTTCATGTTGATGTACGAGTCGCATAAGTGAATATGTGCTATTTAGAACTGAGCAGGCTGTAGGCAGAACCATTCGTCGATGAAGCTATTCCAAGCTTCGCAAGCCTCTACCTCGTTTATCTCGAGGAAGGTATATTCGAGGTACGGAAGATCAAGGAGGCTTCGGTCAAGTTGCTTCAACTCATCGACGTTCCATTTTACTGCGCCAAACGTGTAAAGCAGTTTAGGAATGACCAGCATATTGGTCGCCTGGATCTCACTTCCTAAATAATTCGGAAGCCCAAATTTTTCTGAGAATTTGGCGATACCTTTTTCAAGGGTCGATTTTAACAAACGCACATTTTTAGTTTCCGCTTGCGGTATTCCAAGATATGTATATGTTTCTCCATTACCAAAATGTTGAATGGTATTTCCGCCTATGAGATGAACATCCTGATCGTCACGCTATGATGTAGTTTCTAGTCTTCCTTGGTGTAGGTGGATGCAGGCACACTTCTCCAGTCCAAAGCTCATGCCAAACGCATTATTGTACCTATTGACCGCCGCCACAAGGATGTAAAGGTCCTCCTTTGAAAAAGCAGACTTTAAGTTTGTCCATCTATAAAAGGAGGTTGACCACACATTCTCTTCTGGTCGGCGGGCCACATAGGTATCCAGAGCTTTTGCCTCGGATCACAATAGATAGAGGCAAGAGAGAGATGCAGAACAGTATCGGACTTAGAGAGACTCTGTGATGTAGCTGGTAGTCACTTGTCTTTTGTCAGATGTTATGACAAATCTTGTCCGCCGCAAGAGCATAAGCTCTTTTATGCATCTCACTATTTTTGGGTGCATCTCCAAGCACTCAAGGAGCTTGATAAGTAGCTCATGGTTCGTCTTATCGAATGCTTTGCGTTGGTCAATCCAAGCCGTGGACAGATTGCGTCGATACCTGATCGAGTCCTGGGTAATACAACTGTCCATTAAAAGGTTCTCCCTGCAACCTGCCTGCCCTCTCTTGCATCCACGTTGCTCAACTATTGCACTCCATACCGGCTCGATAGACGTTAATATCCTCTCTTTGAGGATGCCAGTGAATAGCTTGTAGCTGGTGTTTCAACAAGCTATGGGCCTGTAGTTCTTTGGAATTGACAAATCTCTGGTCTTAGAGATCAGTACCGTGCGTCCTTCCATTAGGCACTGCGGGATGGGTTGTTCACCGTTTAAGAAAGTAGTAAATATACGAGCTAGATTTTGGTGCGTAGAAGTGAACTTCTTCCACCAAAAGTTTTTGATGTTATTTTGCCGTCCCTGCTAAAAATGACAGATAGGATCCAATAGAGACGGATACACAACCGGATAAGCCTCCTGATAGCTCATTTCGGAATCTAGTGCGCACCTATCTGGTCCTTACACGGTTCGTAATATCATGCGCGAAAGCATAGCGGCTTTGTCCGGATTCTATTCGGCATCACAAAATGAAATTATATTTAACTAAGTCAAAAATGGCATTTTGTACGGCCCTATACGGAATTTGGTCGAAAATTAAGTTGGGTGATGGTTTGCATCGGAGACCGAAAACGCTGTTCGAACCGACTCTATCCGGCTCTTAAGCGGTCACCCGAATAAGAAAATTAAATTATTTCCGCGGCGCAGTCTTATCCGGCTGTGTCCGGAATTTGGTCGGAAAATAAATTGGGTGATGGTTTGCATCAAAGACCGAAAATGCCGTTCTATCCGAGGCTATCCAGCTCTTAAGCAGATACCCGAACAAGAAAATTAAATCATTTACGTGGCGGAGACTTATCCGGCTCCGTCTGGAATTTGGTCGGAAAATAAATTGGGTGATGGATACATCCCTCCTTAAAATGACGGATAGGATCCGATAGAGTCAGACACAAACCCGGATAAAGGTGCGGATAGCCCACGTCGGATTTTATTCCGTCTCTATCTGGGTCTCTTTCGGTTCGTAAAATCTTAAACGGAAAACTAGCGAGTCTATCCGGATGACATAGGGAAAATAGCATTTTATCTGGCCCTATCTGGAACTTTTCGGAACTTAAGTTAGAAGAGACTCTTTTCATCTAAGTCCAACAACTGTTTTCTATCTGGATCTATCCGGCTTTGAAGCGAACATCGGAAACAGAAAACTGAATTATTTGCCCGACGGAATCCTATGCGGCCCTATCTGGAACTGTGTCGGAACTTACATTAGAAGACTGTTTTCGTTTAAAGTCTAAAAACGGTTTTCTATCTGGATCTATCCGGCTTTGAAGCGAACATCGGAAACAGAAAACTGAATTATTTGCCCGACGGAATCTTATGCGGCCCTATCTAGAACTATGTAGGAACTTTCATTAGAAGACTGTTTCCGTTCAAGTCCGAAAACGGTTTCCTATCAGGCTCTATCCGGCTTTCAAGCGGATATCGGAAAGAGACAATGGAATTATTTGCCCGACGGAATCTTTACAAATTATTATGGTACTAGCGACTATTGCTCGAGTACAGGTACCCTTTTTTAAACTGTTTAGTTGTGACTACTAGATCACATCATTCCTATATCTATAAATGAGTGTTTAATAGACTAATAAAATCAAATGTGATATAGATCTTACTTTGATTCATTTCAAAACAGTACCTTTGGTAAAAGACACCTTATTTAGTAAATCCTATTCGAAATATATTACTATGCATAGTTAAGTTTAGAGTCAAAATAAGATGCGTCGTGCAATATCAAATATATGACGCGCTCAGATACGCTATTTTTAGCCAAAAACGTTGAGTCTATAAGCCTTCTGCGACTCAGTGCCAGAAAGCTTCCACTAATATCAGGGCTAACCAGGGCAAGTGCAGTGGCGCTGCATTACCGCCATCAGTTCGCGAGTTCGTGCCATTCTCGACTACACCTTTTTTATATTTTTTTTTTGTGGATTACAAAAGAAGAAAATCTGCCCGCTTCGCGGGCACATTCTCATGGCGCGCTTCGCGCGCGGCTCGCTTCGCTCGCAAGTTTGAGCGCGCCTAGGGCGCGCGACTGTTGGATCTCGCGCTTCGCGCTCGATCATATATTTATCTCGCGCTTCGCGCTCGATTATGTATTCACCTCGCGCTACGCGCTCGGGCGTATTTGCATCGCGCTTTACACTAGGCTCCTCTAGATTTTTGACTGAAAAGGAACTTTATTTACTCAAGGTTCTATCGACCTTAAGGA